>WOVY01002549.1:0-76326 GCA_013436015.1 Rhipicephalus annulatus | reverse complement strand
GTGCTCCGAATGACCACTCAAAATTAATGGCACCTTAAATATATATGGTTTGCAAACACATTAGGGGCTTCTAGCTTGTACGTGTACTTCATTACGTTACTGTCTTACCGGATACTGGATAGAATCTGTGCATGCGCGGGTCTTTAGGGAACGTAATACTTTACGTAACGTAACTACCCGCCGTATAGGCTTTACGTTTGCGGCCCTAGCTCGCACATCCACCTTGCTTCGTAGGAACTCTCAAGATCCGCATTGCGGAGACTCCAGCTGTCGAGCCAAAGTGCGAGCGCCAATATTGATTACATTATTTCAGCCGGATTACCAAAGCTAGAATGGCCTAGAACAGTGGTTCTCAAATGGGGGTCCCGCGAAGCTATTTCTATAATCCGCGATACCTTCACCCGCATTTTTCTTCAAGCGTGACTGTGCCACGTATTGATGAACTGTCCAAAATAAAGTGATGTGGCACGTTTGTTTAATGTTTTTGTAGCAATAAAAGGCGCTTGTTTCAAGCTCTAGTTGTGTTAATTTACCTACGTGCGCTGAACGTTGTGTTAATTTCCGTCCCCTCCACTGCAAAGGGTCCCCCATCACTTCCATCAGTCCACAAGGGGCCCCCGACACATCCATGACTGAGAACCACTAACCTAGAACATCAAACCCGTAAAGAGTGTGAACCCGGTTACTCCCCCACAAACTGGATAGGCGGCGCCATATAGAGAGGCAAAAATGAACCAGGCAATCGCAAAATTGTTATTGCAGAAACGTTGTGCATTGTACGTCTGGTGTAAAAACATTGCAGCGGTGTTATTATTACCGAGTTACCTTTTTAATCATTTTCATCTCAAAAACATTAGACGTAAGCCACAGTGTTCATGGCTGGCATTACATGAAGTGTCACAAGATGTCCACACCATCACGTAAGCACCTTTGTATTTCTCGACTCTTTTGCGCATAGGAGGACACGATAAAACAACATCTTGTGATTTTGCTGCAGCGGTGATTCAATCCTATCTAAGCTAAATATAGTTTAAATGCAGTTGGCATCAACATTTATGGTTTCCGAAAATGTAATAGTATATGTTTAAGTACGTTTGTGGAATACAATCTCTTGCCTTTCAAATAACTTGTTATATAGGGCCGGCATCTGCGGACATCGTTTTTGGCAAAACGTTTTGTTACTTGCATGTAAAATGTGGCAAAAACATCAGACATACTTCGATTAAGATATACACTTGGTGTTTTTAACAATATCTCCCCAAACAGATCAACTTATCTTTTTAGCATCTTCTGTTATCATGAAGCGGATTCTAGCAGGTATTTGTAAACTTTAGTTACGATTTATTTTGACAAATGTTGCAATAAATTTAGCACAATTGCTGCTATATTATACTAAATTATCTCCAAAATTTTAATGTACTTCTCTTTCTTTTTTCGAAGTGTTGTGCCATTTCTTAGCACTATAACGTACTATTCAAAAATGAATATTAATGAGAACTGACAAATGATTGTGCCACGGAAAGTATTGGGGATGCTATTAGAAGTAATTGCAATGAAGTTGTGCAGAAATAAAAGTGGACAAAAAGACAACTTGTCATTGGCAGCGACCAAACCTGCAACCTTAGAATAACGTGTCCGATGCTCTAACAGCCGAGCTACTACGGAGGCATTCGCCCCGTGCACTTTATAGTGTATGTATATGCACTTAAACGCGGGAGCGTCAGTCAGCGCCCCCTGTTGCCATTGAGGCGAGTGTGGTACGTTCATTATTTGCTGTTGGCGTCACATAGCACGTTATTACGAGCTGGCAACTGACCAGTAATTTCTTGCATACTACCGGAAGGCATCGGGTCTGCCAGAACAAGACCCTCACTATGAAAAAAGCAAAGACGATTAAACTTAAAGGCTTGTTTTGAAATCAAGTACAACTTGCACCGGTAACATTCCTGTTAATTTATTATAATGAAGCCTATATGTTCCGACAAACTTGTCTCATGATTTTTTTTTTTTTTCGTGAAAGAAATGACAGTCTTCTATGATGGTGATGGCATTGGGACAACAGCCACAGAGCAGCCGCATCACAAGTCGTAATCTGCCACACTCTGCCTGAGATACTCTTCGTACAGTCGTTGCTGAAAAGAGATAATATTTTATGAACACTCGACACTTCATCAGTAGGAAGCTGTTGAGCCAAAATGTTTCTTTACTTTTAAACCGTAGAGGCATGGCAAAAGGTAACAGTACATACAGCTACTGTTTTATTACACCCTTTTAAAGGGGCCCCGCAACACTTTTCCAAGTAACCGCAGAATGGTTTCATGAAAGAGCTTATTAACTGATGAATTGACTGCCAGAAAAGTTTGTAGAATCCATCCAGTACAAGCGGAGTTACAAAGATTTGTCGCACTTTGCAATTGCCTTTTCTCTTCTCTCGTCACGGCGAAAACACTGGAAGCTAAACAGGGAGGAATAGCACAGTTAAAAAAGTACGTAACGCATGCCTTATGACCTTTAACAGTCTCTTTTTTTTTCTTCGAACACGCAGGTTTTTAGAGTGATTGCCCTCTCGCGCATGGACATGTGGCAGCCTTCTGAAGCGAACACATAAACACCCGAGTGCGCCATGCTCAAATAAGCCAATGGCATGATGCTTGGGCCTGAGAATAAATAATTTTTTAGTACATAGAATCATTTGTTGAGAGAAGAGAGTGATCTTTCATTGACTTTGAGATATTATTTCAATTTCCAGGCTGCCTGCTGCGCTATAATACTCGGTTCGCACATTTTGGGAGCCTCAACTACCAATAGGCAGCGTTTTTTTACCATGTTCAAAAAGCGTTGCAGGGCCCATTTAACATAATAGTGTTAAGAAGCTCATGTCACAGAAAATCCAGAGTAGCCGGCGATAATGCAATCCCGTTGCACTCTTCGAGGCAAAGTTTAAGCGTCCTCCAATTTTTCATTTTATTTCTCCATATTCCTCTTGAATTTTTTCTGTCTTTGGCAATTCCACAGTATTCTTGTCACTGGCCGCAAACTAATTTAGCAGACAACTCTAGAAAATAAGTTTAATGTGAGACAACAAATTGGGTGCTTTGAGGTTTCACTTCTTTTTAATCACACATACCAAAATATTCTTTTTTGATTGTTAACGAACTTCAAGATAACACGAAGAACTGTTGTTCAAGGCAGAACACTTATTTATTCAACTGAACACTACGTTTTCTAAATCCTCAAGTGTAGAACTATAAAGCACATAAGTTTAAGAGCCACTGTCATGAAATAATCGTCTCACCTTCTTAGGTTTCACGTAATCCCTGAGGTAACTTTGAGCTTCCAAAAGCGTACGTTTCTCTTGCCTCGTCAGTATGGGCTTGAGCCTGAAAAATCGAAAGAGGCATTACGACTTCTTTTACAATCATAAAAAGCATGTGCTATAATTCATTTTGCATACTGCAGCTCCTTGCTCAATATGTCAACTCGCAGATGGGCAGTAGGGCCAGTACAACAAAACAAATGAACTCACCAAGAAAAATAAGGGGTTCTTTGCAAGTGAAGTAACTCAGAATGCCTAAGCAATAATGCTGAATTCTAATTGCTTAGCCCCGTCTCTCAACAACGCTGCCAAATTGGCAAAGCACTGCGCTGCTGCCGCACAAGGCACAGACGTGGTGTCACGCTAGTGAGGCCCATACGTGTGTGATAAAACGAAAGTTCGTCATGCGTCTGCCATGTATGAAATAAGAAGGTATCCGTGTGGAGGACATTAAAGAAAGGAGATTTTCATGCTCCAGTTGCATCATTTCTCCTGGTTACAAATATAACAGCACCTTCAAGCAATTGCTTGGGAAACACCCTATCGCACCCTAAACACGCTAAATGAGACAGACCGTAACGACGCGGCTCATGTTGCAGTACTGCAATTCTCTGCTAAGGGCCTTAGGCTTAATTTATATGCAATCTTTGAAGTGTGATAAAGAAATGTAGAAATCAACTATCTTTGCAGAGTTCTATCTGCCATTTTCTCATTTGATTCTTTTATCTTGTTATATACTGCTATTGCAAACAGACAACTCACACATTCTCTTCCCGTGCTTGTCGCACATGACGAGGATTCAGATCCTTAGACATCAAAACAATTTTGGAAATCTGTCTCTGTCTGAAACATTTTAACAGCTAAGTCTTGACTGAACTTTGCCAATTCTGATAGTCGATAGTAGTTCAGCAATGTATACAAACAAACGATGGAAACTGCATAACTCAGCTGTAGCAACAAAAACACCCCTAGAATCGTGCGTAAGCATCGACTACACTCCATCCACCATCAAGGACACATTATTAGAGGAGACAGCAACCCACCTTGACTGCCACTTGGCGATAAGTAGGATGAAAATGGAGATGGCAAAGAGCGCCAGCATCACGCCCAGCCGAATGGAGTCCGGAAGCATGCCCGACAATACTTGTAGGGGTAGCTGCACACCAGAAGGGCAAAGAATATAATTTTTGATGGTAATCCTGTGAATACAAGCCAGTGATAGAGTGAGTTAAATTGCAATGGCTGGAAGAGACACTAAAGTGAAAAAAAAAATTGTTTAGATTGATAAATTGTACTCTGAAAACTATTTTCACCGATTTCACTGTCATAGGCTCACTAAAGAAGAAAAAGTCAAGATCAACGTTTTCATTTCCAGGCTTTGTGCCGGAATGTCCCCATGTGATGCCACGAATTCCGACATGTTTTATTTGTATTTCTGCCACACTGGCCCGACGAAATTTTTCGAAATTTGGTATGAGAAGTCAAGCCTCTCCAGAAGACAATGTATTTCATACTAGCCGAAAAGGAACTACATAGACCCAAGTAACCATCATCAAAATCCATGATGTCATGACAATTGGTGCAGGAAGTTCGAGGTTAGGCCACCACACTCTCATTTTATTTTTGCTTGCACATTTTCTTGCTTTCTAAGCATCTTCTTGTGACATGCATGCTGATTTTGGTATTGATAAAGAGTAAGCTACTAATACGAGAAAATTTGTTTTCTTCTTTGCTGTCTCTAAGAATGCACTGCAGCCGGTCCACCTTCACGTAGCTTACATTATCCACCAAAATAAGTGTTCTAATTACAGTTAGAAATGCTCATATACAAGCTAAGATCCTAAATTACATTCACACAATTTCACTATTGCAGGCGAGATTTGCAAACAACATTTTAAAACTGAAGTAAAGCTTCTAACAAAAAGCAATATTCTCATGTCAGCATAATTTCGTGCTAAATAAACAAGCCCAAATTTCGCAGGTAAACCAATCTCCCATTTTATTATAACAGTCTGTGAAACATTGCACATTGTGAAACACACAATCCGGCATA
Source organism: Rhipicephalus annulatus (assembly GCA_013436015.1). NCBI lineage: Eukaryota > Metazoa > Arthropoda > Arachnida > Ixodida > Ixodidae > Rhipicephalus > Rhipicephalus annulatus. The sequence continues at coordinate 70,957 of WOVY01002549.1, read as the reverse complement.
GACAGTGGTTCCAACTAATTATGCCCCCGAATAGATACAGTCACAAATCAATTTTTTTTAAGTGTCCACTCTACTTGGAAGCACCGAGTGCAATTCTCTATGACAATTTTACTACGTCATGTTAAAAGTGGCATGCTCAAGCGAATTCGGTTTGGTAACGCATTATTTAAAACTTCTTTTTTCGTTCATACAGTGAAAAGCCGACAGATTGCTTGCTTTGAAAATGAAGTCCAGATCTTGTGATGACCCATTAACATATTATCGTGAATTTCAAAGTATTTTTCCAGTATTCAGAATAGTTTGGCGCAATGAAAATGTTCCTGATGCTTCGAAATTCACCTACATTTCAGAACATAGCAAGAGTACCTTCTAGGCCAATAAGCAACTGACTAGACATGCATAGACCTCGTCAAAACTCAACCTCTTCCCTTGTGACAGCAGTAACTTTACTGCAGCAGAAGCATAATGTGTGCGGCTACTGGTTACTTTTTATAATCATCCTTAGTGCCGTTCAAACTCAACAGCCTATAATAAATAGGTCAATCAATCAAAGCTTACTAATGCCATTGTTAGCATCTTAAACTCAACTGTCAATAAGTCAGTTAATAAGATATCAACTAATTAACGGTATCACACACCGTGAAGAGGTAGAGGAACTCAATGACTCTTGGCCCAAGGTAAGAGAAGAGGACCTCCTCTGGGGCGTTGCGGAGGGCAAGGTTGAGCAAAAGCAGCGATGGCAGTGCAAGTCCAAACAGTCCTAAACACAGTCCCCTGCCACCCGTGCTGAGGTTCTCCGATCTTGCATTGCTGTCATAAAACAAAAGGTTCAACTCCAGGTGAACGGAACTATGAGCACAGCCATAATGAAACTACACAAGCCCAACTACACAAGATTTTAAAGACATTACAATAGGAATTGGAAACTAAGCAGGAGATTTTGGCTGCAACCCAAGTGAGCAACAATGCTTAATAATTATTGAGGTTTTAGATCCCAAAACCACGTTATGATTATGAGAGACACCGTACTGGAGGGCTCTAGAGATTTTGATCACCTGGGATTTTTTAATGTGCACCTAAATCTAAGTAGGCGAGCCTCGAGCGCTTTCCCCTAAATCGAAACTGTGGCCACTGCAGTTGGAATTTGATGCCCTGATGTGCCGGTCAGAAGTCAAGCTGCACAGCCACTAGAACATCGTCGCATGTAACGACAACACCTCAACCTAAAACGTATATACTTTCAGTAATATTCTTAACGTTGCCTGCCACAGTTACTTAGCAGGATGACGTTGCCCTGTTAAGCACAAGGACGCAAGTTTGAACTCCCAGCCGCAGTGGCTACATTTCAATGGGAGACAGATGAAAAAGATACCCATGTACATGCTGTAAGGTGCACGTTGAAGATCACCAGCCGATCAAGATTAGAGTCCCCACTGCGGTGCACTTCGTAATCACAGGTGTTTTCAACACATAAAACCCTAGCGTACCATTTTTTAAGCGAGACTTCAACTTACTTGTCCCGGCTAATTCTGAGCGACACTTCACTGCTGAGTTGCTCGCAGTCGTGCTCGAGAGAGTTGAGCGCATTCTGTACGGTCTGGTTGATGGTTTTCTCAATGTCCTTGCACACCTCTTCGATCTGGTTGACACAGCGCACCGCTTGCTGGTTGAAAAAAACAAAAAAAAACAGGATATGCAATTAGCTACAAGCCAAACGCTGTTCACTCGTGAAAAATCTTTCATTCTGCAGTCTGCAATAAATAACCACAATGCCTACAGCACCGATACTTGAAAACTACCGGGGTTTTACTTGCTTAGGCAGGGCACAGCTTGAGTTTGAGAAGCTCAGTTTGAGCTCCCACACTGAGCAACTCAAACTGAAGATGTGTCCAGTGCAACCGACTAAAATGAAGCAAGCTTCCAGTTCACATTGGACTTGCTTACTTAACACACAGATTTCAAATTTAGCCAATAAAAAGTCTGATCTTTCACTGAAGCTTTGGCCAGTGTCACAAAAACATGGCAGTACTCGAGATGGATGGCTGACCTTGCTTGCATCTGGAATGTAGATGGCCGGCATGTCGAAGCCGCAGCGGTTCAGGCCTGGCCGCTTGCAAAGCTCCTGGACAATTTGCATCATGACTTTCTAGAAAACAAAAAACAAAAAATGAAAAGGCAGTCATGCTAGTTCACTGTAGGTTATAAATAATTACATGCAATGGAAACCAACGATTGGCCCAACATTCGGACAGTACGCTTTGCTTCATGACATCACAAAATTAGATATAGCTATTGTTTAGGATAGCACAGGTCAGTCTAAAAGAATAACTACGAGAACAACAAGACAGGCGCTGAGGTGATAGTTTTTGAAAGTTTCAGGGCCTTTGTTGTAAGCAAAGAAGGGCTACATAAACAGTGGTACGTTGCAAACAGAAAAATTTCTCTGACAGGCTCTGCAAATCTTTTGAAACTATGATCATAGAGTTAAAATTTTGTTATTTAATTGGTACTTGTTTCATTAGCCAAGAACAGCATAAGAAATACTGAAAGCTTTTCCAAAAGGTTGCCAGAAACATTCAGTTTGTTTGATCTAAACAGAAAGTTTCGCATTTTTTCTTTACTTGGTGCACGTTAGACAGAACAGTCTGTAAAGTGTACAATAACATGCAGCGACAATACAATGTTCTGCCTCAGTAACAGAACCATCAGACTACGTCACTGATCTTGAACCTTGTTTCCTCTCCTGGTCAATAAATTATTCCCTACTTGGGTGTGCACCTACTATACTGCTATTAAATGAGCAACCTCATTTGATATGAGGTGGAACGTGATGCCCACGATATCAAAGGGACCCTGCAACAGGCACGTCCGCACAGACATATAAAAAACTGGTCTCACAACTACTATCAGTTAATCAAATGCTTTCAAAATTTCAATGGCAGAAAAAAAAAAAAGACCAACAAGTTCACTATACGGGGTCCCAGAGCCAAAGGTCGCTGTGGACCTCCTGTCAGCAATATTTTTAAACAAAAAAAGTGAAATGCAATAGCAGCATACTTTGAAAATGCACAGCATGAAACCGTTAAAAATACGATGTTTGCATAATAAAAGGACAAACACATGACAGAAATTAAAGGTCTTAGGTATTGACAGGACGTGATAACAACTCATTTTTGAAGATTAAAACGGGAACACACCTAATCAGATAGGTGCCTATTCCACAATTATGAGATAGGAAACTACGGTACGCCTCCCAAAGATATAATGTATCAGAGGCCACAAAAGAATTAGCAGCTGAACAGAGCCAGGACGCTTGCTCACCTGCCTGTCTGCTTCATGGCCCGCTTCGTCGGCTTTGCTCAAGTAGAAGCGCATCTTGTCAACGAATTGTCGTTAAGCTCTTCGACTATGTTGAGTGTGCGCTTACACAGGGCTTGACCAATGGGGTCGAAAAACACAAAGATGAGATCGGCCATCTGGCCTGCACAGCGAAGCCAAAGCCAGAGTTTCAGACCGCAAAGTGTTACCAAGATCGAAATCAGATGGGGAAACCCACAAGAGCCCTTGAACATTCCAGCACATAAGGCATTGAGATAAATTTCAACTTATAATAGAGAAATGTTGTATGTAAGTGCCAAAATACCGTGAACATGAACATAAATGATCTACTAAGTATAAAAAGCACACACTGAAACACATTTCAAACTTGCAATTTTGTTACTACTGAAATTAGGATGAAGTACAGGTCACAGGTGAGAGATTATTTCATCACTGCAGTGTTTTCGAATAACTGTTTTGAAAGCATCAAAAAAAACATATAGTGTTGCATGTGCAAACCACACAAAATTTTCTGACGCTAGTTGTTTTTATACTCGGAATGGTAACCACAGCTTATTAGTGGTGTTGCTTCTTTGTATAAATGCCGTTGCGGTGTGTTCACTGCTGTTATAGATGTAAATAATAACACTGTTTTGTGCTCTGCAAGCTATTACACATAAGTAATTACAAAAGCCATGTGACCTGATTCCATACATTCGTACAATCGCTGGTCAAAATAAATTAAAATTGAAATTTACATGAACGTATAAACTATTTCTAACCTTATACGGCCAATTCACTGGCAAGACATCACGTGTACACGACTGCCAGTGTCTGAATGCTTAAGTAACATCTACTGACAACGATAAGATGAAAATATTTTCTAATGACATGCATCTTGATAATGGCTTTATAAATTCAATCTATAATAAATTTTTCACCCTTGCGACAAAGTAGAAAAACGTTATCAATGAAGAAGTACATTTCTTGCAAGTGGAGCTATTTCCACATTTAACATACAAGCAAAATGTATAAACACCATTTCTAAAGAACAGCTACACTAATATACATAAGTTTGAATTTATGGGAAATCACTAGCTATGGCCTATTGATTGAAAACAATGTTTATTTTTTTCATTCTGAAATTGAGCAGTATGACAGTGTTCTTAAATAACAAAAGCATCAAGTCCATTCCTCTCTCAATGCACAACAAAAATAACCATTGTAACTGATCAGGTTCCACATATGACGGAAATAGAGCACTTGCAAAACTCAGATAACTGAAGTAGTGATATTGTGTGAATTTCAAATGATTATTACATTTGATCATTCTAAACAGCCCATCCCTTTACCAAAGAGAAATGCCTGCTGTCAGTACCGAGTTAAAAAATTGGTAAACCACACATTTGTTTTTTAATCGACAGACTCCAAGCAATCGTATAAAACCTTCGAGAATTTAAACAAGGAAGCTAGGCTTCCTAAAAGCCATTTTAGAAAGCAATGGTACTTCTTAGTGTTTCATACCCCGAATTTCACTAAGTTAGCGTGGCGATGTGTATTATGTAAGGGAAGAATGCTCGGACACCCACCAAGCCAGAGTATCGTCTTGTTGACATCGTACGGATACTTCATGTCACCGTCGACCAATCCTGGCGTGTCAATGAACGTCACCAAACTGAACCTCTTCTGCCTCGAGGTGGAGATCTCAGTGGTCAGGTAATCCACCACACCTGGAATGAGGCAGCACGAACCCACAATGTAGGAGGATTGAAAGGAAAATTAATACATTTGAGAGGACCTTTCATAATTGCAGCCAAGCCAAGCCACAAACTACAGCTATAATGCAACAATTCCAGTTTTAACATTTTTTAGGGGGGTGGGCGGGGAACTACGAACTAAAACAGTCCGCAAAACATTGTTACATCGAATTTAAAAACTAAATTCGCTTAAAATCAAGTATCATGTTCTAGGTCTGTTAAACTAAGCAAAAAAAAAAAGTTTATGATATGCGTGTGCATGGGAAGCTGGGGCACAAGATTAGGCAAGTGCAACAAAACCATCTCTTAATAATCTACGAAGCAAGATTGAGAGCACTGTGTCTTCGAAACTCTTGTTCATTCCTCTCTCAGGCTACACTACAATAATTGCTCATCAGAAATGTAACACCTTGACAGCAATTGTTTAATCTAGTTGGATTGCACGTCAAAAAGTGTTCAAATGAAGCACTTTGGCTAAAGTACACTGTACTTTTTCCCACCCAGGCAACTAGCTATATTATCATGGACAACAAACAGCCAGAGAAATGGAAAATACAACTAAATAGAGTAAGATTTCTATATACTGCTAAGGCAAATACAGGATTGTTAAAAAGGAAGTTGGGGGTGGCACTGTCTTCTATTGCAATACGGAACAAGATTGTCTACATGCAAACATCAGATTGATGCAACTACGCATTGTTGCGGATGGGAAGGAGGGACGCTGATGATGGCATCCCACCGCTGCCACCAGTTGTTGCGAGTCGCGGCGACCGCAGTCTGCGGGTAGCGGGGCCGATCGCCGTCGCTCCGTCGAGCCAAGGACTAGGGGAGAGCTTTGAGCAAACTTAACGGATTTATTTACATCATTACGGGAGTTGTCGAGATGACAGAAGAGAAGAGAAGAGCTAGTGGTTTCACAAACCACGAGCGTGGTGGTTGAACTTTACTTAGTTCAGAGCGACGTCCAGCACTCTGCCGCGTCGTTTTATGCCCTGTCGGGCTCCTCCTCTACGAGTCGACCACCAATCACGCACACACAGGTGAGGGGGGGCGAGCATGCAAGGTCCACGTGAACACTGCACTTTGGTGGCGCCAGCAAGGCTCTCCCTCGTCGTGTGTGAGTCTTTAGTCGAGAGTGCCCACGATCCTGGCCGCATACTTCAGAGGGTCCGCCGATTATGTTCGCTCAATTAGCGGGGCGATCCGCGGCAGCCGCCACGGTCTCCCCCAGGAAGACGCCGTCCCTGTTGTCCTCTTGGTGGCGTCTTGGCGACACTACGTCTCGTACTCCGGGACAATGCCTGGCGGGCTTAGGCAGTCAGCCGATCGGCTACTTGACAATGGATTAAAGAAGCGCCGCTCTTTCGAGGGGTGCCCGGTTCGTGGATTCCTCTGGGGAGAGCCCTTTGGCCAGCGCCGTCGTCGTCTGCCGGTTAACGCGCCAACGATGCGTGACTGGCCCAGGCGGGAGACAGAGTGGCGGCTCCAAAACCCTCTTTGGCGACATTCCATCCCGTTGGCGCCGCTGTCAATCAGCAGGCGACGTCTCGTGGGGCCGGCCTCTGTTGCTTCCTCCGTCCAGACATGGCGAGACTGTCCTTTTTGCACTAATCCGGCGTGGCAAATGACTCGCTGGGTCAAGGCATAGCCCGATCGCTACAGCTCCTCCGCCGACGGGAAGATCTCGGACGTCGGGTAGTACCAGCTGCTCGACGGGAGAGATCACAGTAACCGCAGTCTCCCAACACCATTTAAACCACAAAGACCCACCGCTAGAACCAGCAAGCGCCGGCAATGAGTTTTCGGCAACCAGGCTGGTCTTTCAAATGTGCCACAATGCACCTACGCTTTTTTTGTTCTTTTAAATGGCAACCACACTAATACGCTTGCCCATAGCTAAAAATTTCGATTACTCCAAATACCCCTTAAAATCATTACGGAAAACGTCCCTCAACGTTCCGTATAACACGACGCTCAGCTAAAGAATTCAACTGATCCCTCAGCACATACTAAAATACAAAGGGTAATGCAATTTCGTATACTAACACGCTTATTTGCTGAATGTAGTTTCATGTCAGCCCCTGTTTTTAAAGAACGCACAAGACTTTGCTGTGCGCTCTAGCACGACATCTTACTCTCATCCAAAGAGCGCTAGCATACCCACACGCACCTAACCATAGGCGATATCTCTCTCACCTAGGTATGCTTAAACCATCATCTGAACGTGAATTTTCTCGAGGAACAAACGCAAGGAACAATCACACTTGAGGTACACGTCAGGAGTGCGTAACAAAACAGGCGTTAATTTTGCGCCAAAACCCCTGTACCGAATGTTTCTCCCCCTGAGCATTTCGAAAATTGCTTTGTTTGGTTTTATTCTAAAACCTTCCCAAACATTGCTCATTTACTCCATTGAAGACGGCATGCGATGCCGCGCTTAACTAAAGGGCACGAGCATTGAAACTCTGGCGCCGCTCGACTACGCTACCGCGCTTTCAAAACTAGCGAACGTACCAAATCTTCATTTGCGACTTGCGTGCTCGTATCTTAAAAAAACTCCTTTCATGCAGTCGGTTGACTGATGCGGGCCACTGCCTCCTCATAACGCTGAACAATTCAACTCTAAATTTTGACAAAGCTTACACGCAAACAAAATCTAGAGGGAAGAAAAAAGTGTCCAAGCAAACTAGCTGTGGAGATGACACAGGAACACCACTTTAAAACCAAATATAACCAAACAAGTATGTTTCAAAATAAACTCCTGTGTCCGACTCTCCCGTTTACAGCCGTCGCTCCCCTTTCAGCCGTACACGCGGCGGTCGTGGACTTCGACTCTGAAAACGCGCGAGACAACCACGTGCACGAGCAACAAGCTGAACTGCAGCGTTACGCCTCATTCGCGATTTTGGCGGGCTTTTGTCAGTTCGGCGTAGGAGACCGGAGCGATGCGTGGGACAGAGTGGCCATCCTTTCTTTGGGCTAGCTCGCGTGTGGTGCTTAGCTATTGTGGCTTTTCCTTTTCCTCTAGGACCCCTTCTACAATCCCGTTCCCGCAAAGCTTTAAATCTCCTGCGTACATTCCGTCGCGGGGATGCGCGCTGGGGCCTACCCTTCCGCCGTTGGAACCTTACTTTACGCCACAAAGGACCTTTCTTTGAACTGGCTGGTAACCTACTCTTGGGCCGCTCGCCCGGCTGATTGCCCCCTCTTTCACCGCTTCGCTTTGTCGCTCGCGTACGCCTCTCTCGTTTCCGGCGACGTCTGCGACCGACCTGTCCTGCACCGCTGGTGAATTCGTTGCCGGTTGAGTTATCAATGGTTTTACCGCTCAAGGGTGCCTCTGCACCACCTGCCACAGTGTATCGGCACTTTGATTTCTTGGCTCTGTCGCCCTGTCTGGCCGATTCACCTGTGCTAACGCTGTACTCAGGTGCGCCCTGAAACGTTCTGTGGATAGAACGGAAAGACCGGCGCTCTCCACGCAATTCCATTCGCGAACCCGCTTTCCTCTTACTTTTCGTCCGGTTGCTCGGACGCATGCAATGTAATTTTGACGCTGCTGCAAAGCTCTTATTTGCTACGCTGACAGGTTTTGCGCCTTCTTTTACACGCGTAGTACTGTTCGTCTTTCTCGCGGATTTGCGACGTCTCTTTCGTCTGCGCCGATTTTTGCATGTCGTTTCCGAGCCTCCCGATCGCATCTCACACTCGTGAACCCTCTCACAGCTTTCGTCAGCTGTCTCAGTCGCGCGGTCTAAATGATTTTTGACCTGGTCATCTTTATTCTCACCCTCTAGACCGGCGGACTTGTTAACACACTTAGGAACAATGCAGCTGTTTCCCTTCGAAAAATCTTGCTCGCATTCCTGAGAGCTGTCTGCAACTGCACTGATACCCTTCTCTACGCTCGCTGCTTCTGAGCCTTCTCCGGTGTTCTTGACTTCTTCAACCTCATTTGCAAGATCCACCGTCGCGACAAACATAGTTGAGGTCTGTACCAGCTTTTCTACAGCTATCCTAGCTGTTTCGCTAGCATTTAACTGGCACAGTACCTCGTCGCACTCGCTCTGGCCTTCGTCGGCCTCTCTACTCACTGCAGCATCCTTAGCAGCACTCAAATTTCGTTCTTCATCGAACCTGCTGCTATCCTTAAACGTGCTAGCCTTCTCTAAAGCTCTGGGCTGCACCTCGCACTTCTCGTGCGCTACACTTGCAGATGGCTGAATCTTCCACTGCGTTGCCTCGACTTTTTGTTCTGACAGTTCAATCTCTAGGCTGAGTGCTCGCTCGAACTCTTCACCTCGCTCCCGTTTTTCTATTTCCCATTTGCTCTCACTATTCACCTTGGTGCTATGAGAGACACGCGGACCCCTCTCAGGCTTGGTGTTAATACCAGCACACCGCCGCGCGTTCTTCCACGGAGCGTTCGTGAGCTTGTACTCCATTTGCTTTCTGTCAGCTCTAATGCCGAAGCACCGCAGTAAGGCTGCCTTAGCTACATTGTAACTGTTGAACTCGTCCTCGGAAAGGTACCCTATTCTACCAATTAAGTCGCATGGAAAGACACTCAATAAGGCGATAGACCAATAGTCTTCGTCGAGCCCTAGGTCTGTGCAAACATTCTCGTAAGAGGTTAGGTAACTCTCTATATCCTCGCCCTCTTCGAATGGATGGATCCTCGAATTTACTTGAGACCATCTAAGGCACTGTATTGATCTTCTTGTCTCTTCCAGCTTTACCTTTAGGGTTTCCTTCCACTGTTCTCTCTCTTGCTCTCGCCTTTCCTGACGCTTTTTCTCGCGCTTTTGAATCTCGCTCCATGTTTCTTTAATCTCTTCACTGCTCAGATTCAAGCTATCGATAGCGCTAACAATTGCGTCTTTCTTCATCCCCGCATTTACTTCTGCTCCCAGCTCCTCCCCAAGAATCAGGAGCTGACTCTTCAACAAACGCTTCCAATCCATGACAGAGAACTAGTGTGGTGCAGCTCACTCTCTACCCAGAAGTTCCGTAAACAACTGCTTCTGTGGTAGCCTCTACCAGCTAAAAGATTGCACTTCTATCTTATCAGCCTGGCAACCAAAAAACCAAAGCCAGCACTCACCAGTCCACAGCTGCCAGTCTCCATGATCTCGGCGTGTTGTTGATTCTCCGTCCTCCAGGCTCACATCCAACCGCTTGCCATCCAGTTGTTAGGGATGGGAAGGAAGGTCGCTGCTGATGGCATACCACCGCTGCCAACCAGTTGTTGCGGATGGGAAGGAGGGACGCTGATGATGGCATCCCACCCGCTGCCACCAGTTGTTGCGAGTCGCGGCGACCGCAGTCTGCGGGTAGCGGGGCCGATCGCCGTCGCTCCGTCGAGCCAAGGACTAGGGGAGAGCTTTGAGCAAACTTAACGGATTTATTTACATCATTACGGGAGTTGTCGAGATGACAGAAGAGAAGAGAAGAGCTAGTGGTTTCACAAACCACGAGCGTGGTGGTTGAACTTTACTTAGTTCAGAGCGACGTCCAGCACTCTGCCGCGTCGTTTTATGCCCTGTCGGGCTCCTCCTCTACGAGTCGACCACCAATCACGCACACACAGGTGAGGGGGGGCGAGCATGCAAGGTCCACGTGAACACTGCACTTTGGTGGCGCCAGCAAGGCTCTCCCTCGTCGTGTGTGAGTCTTTAGTCGAGAGTGCCCACGATCCTGGCCGCATACTTCAGAGGGTCCGCCGATTATGTTCGCTCAATTAGCGGGGCGATCCGCGGCAGCCGCCACGGTCTCCCCCAGGAAGACGCCGTCCCTGTTGTCCTCTTGGTGGCGTCTTGGCGACACTACGTCTCGTACTCCGGGACAATGCCTGGCGGGCTTAGGCAGTCAGCCGATCGGCTACTTGACAATGGATTAAAGAAGCGCCGCTCTTTCGAGGGGTGCCCGGTTCGTGGATTCCTCTGGGGAGAGCCCTTTGGCCAGCGCCGTCGTCGTCTGCCGGTTAACGCGCCAACGATGCGTGACTGGCCCAGGCGGGAGACAGAGTGGCGGCTCCAAAACCCTCTTTGGCGACATTCCATCCCGTTGGCGCCGCTGTCAATCAGCAGGCGACGTCTCGTGGGGCCGGCCTCTGTTGCTTCCTCCGTCCAGACATGGCGAGACTGTCCTTTTTGCACTAATCCGGCGTGGCAAATGACTCGCTGGGTCAAGGCATAGCCCGATCGCTACAGCATGCATTAACAGGGAACAAAACAAAGTGAAGTAGTGGCAAAAATGCAAAAAGTCGAAGCAAGCAACCACTAGAAGCAAAACAAAATAAGAAATAAAACGAACGTGAATGGGTCTTGCAGGAGGGGGTGCCACTTGCGATGGGAGTTCAGCAGGAAACCAGCCCTTCATTGGGCAGCTTGCCCCATTGAAACAACAAGCCAGCAGCCCAAAGATGGGCTAATCCCCGTGCGAACGTGCTTGCATCCAGGAACGGTTTCTTTTTTTTTCAGGCATACACAACACACAGATGCACAGAACCAAGGGTCCACTGACGTCGATTTTCAATCAAAATGCAATCATACTAGAGTACATCAACTCCAAAAAGCAATGCATAAGGGACCATAAGTGTGGCATGCTCTCCAAGGCCGCATTCTAAAACTGCTTCATACTCTAGCAGCAATATTTATCTGCTAGCATAAACACAATGAAAATTACATAACTACAATGAAATTTTATTATTGGACCCTTTTAAAAATTCACAAGTTCACTTCTCTGCACTGCTTATTTGCCCAATTAACGGCGGCTCCTGTGGTGCTTCAAGCGGAGACACGATCCTTGTTAAACATACAGAGGCTTTTCTATTGTGAGTGCTTATATCTTGAGAGCTCACTTCACATTGTCCACGTCACTGCGTAAACAAACCACGCTTGTGCAGACCGCTTGCAGTCAGTGACTAGCTGCTATTAGTTGTACAAACTGTATAGCAGGAAAGCTTACTTTACGATTTTGGAAAGGGTCTATTGCGTTTGTTTCTATTTGTACTCCTCCTAATACTCACACGCGTCCTTATTTTATTATCTTGATGCGATTTGGCTCAGATCATAAAAAAAACTGGCGGCACCACAATCTTCCCTAAGGCGCGTGAATGGTGTAGACTATTCTGGTCCGACCACACCCCAGTGATAACACTAGAATTTTCTGTCATACACGTATAAAGGACAGCACATTCCACCAATGATCAGGCCGGCGATGGCCAACTACTGTGCCCTCTGGAATCCGTGCGTAGCGTACACTAAGCATAATTCAAGTTTTCATTCTACGGGCGTGAGTTGGCCCAATAGAGGGTTCCGTTTTTGTTTTTTTAACCTCACGGCGGCATTCTTCAGTGTCACAACTACATGACAATGTTCATCTCCGCGTGTATGTTGCTCCTGTATTTCATTTCAAAAGCTACACGAACAATGTTGATAAGGTGTCCTCATTACTCAGAAGGCAGCTATGGCAGTGTGCGTTTACCAGTGCCAGCATCTACACTACCTGAAGGCAATTTTGTTAGGGCAGCCAATTGGTATTTCTAGTAAAAAGTCTTCTTTGACAGCTATGACAGCTTGCAGTGCAGTGAGTGAAATTATACAAATGTCACCAAGGTAGGAGAGTTTCTAAAGCGGTCAAGAATGAAGCACCACAGTTACGGAAAGAGCAACCTGAGCAATATACCTTGTGGCGTGTTCCGACTAGCACACTAGGTGACCTAAGGCCTACAGCATCTCTTTTTCTGCTATTCAAAAATTGCTTTACTTTCTATCATGACAACTTATCTCAATATACACTGTCAGCTATGTTACGTTTGTTCTGTACTACAAAACAAAGAAAGCAATCTAGATTACAATAACTACATAATTTGGATTTCACCTTTTTTTTGGAGGGGGGGGGGGGGGGGACTTCTTTGAACTACACTTTTCAGAGGCCATCCAGCATGCAGAAATTGATGCACTGAAGTAGAAATGTTGCTAGTGTCAGAAATTATAACCTCACCTTTAATCTTCTGCAGTGGCTTGAAGTGTGGGTAGAGATGTAGGGTAGCATTTCCCTGCAACAAACAATGACATGACAACAAAACTTTAATGGTGGTAGTATTCTTTCTTTATGCTGATTAAGAAACTAAAAATAAGAACACCACATAGCACACACAGTGTCATTACCTCTTTCCTCTGTAATCTCGTGTTTGGACAATTACGTGCAAATGACAAATGTTACACAACAAATAGAAGCACCACTCCTCACTTGCTTCCAGTTTGCCTTTGTCAAAATGCCTTCTTTTTACACGCTAGTAAGAATAGCTAAATAAGTGAGAAATCTGACAAATCATTTTCCATTAGGCAGGTCACACTTGCTCATATTGCCTGTCACATGTTGTAAAGTTCTTCAAGCGATCACTGATCCCACTGGAAAGGTACGTGCTACCATTTATTCGCTATACACACAGAACATTACAACAATGCCCCAAACCATTCTGCTAGCTGAAAAACAAAATGCTGCTCAATATGTGATAAACTATTGGAGCAAGACAAGTTAATTATGTTACCATGTTCAAGAAAGGTATAACCAAAACCATCAACAAAAACATCTTGAACTTTCCTTCAGACTAATCTTCACATCACACCAGCTCAAACTGAAAATGTCACGAATGTTGTATAATAGATTATTTGATATAAGCACAGCTATTTTTTGCTTTCAGCATAATTCTTGCTTCAGTAGATATCGTGCCAGAACCACATAAATGAGGTGCCTAATGAGACGGACTACAAATGATCGAAAATCAGAACAAAATGAATGAGTGTGGCACGCAGTACCGACAGCCAACTGCAAAAGATGTAAAGGTTACCTGCTTGTAGTTGGAAATGGGCATCGAGCCATGAACTTTTCTGCCGTTGGGTGTGCATACTCTTATCAGTGCCACCTATTTATACCACAGCTGGATGAAAGCATTGTGTACCTCAGTATGACACTCTTATCATGCCTCATTGTTACCTTATTAGATGCCAACAGATGAAAAAATCTATTGTTCCTCTCACATAATTACAAGCACAAATGCACAAAGGTTGTTCTATCTGCGAAAAACAAACAAAAAAATTCTGTGTCGCTATAGGCCTTGTCACAGATGGTTCTCTGGACGCTACCATAATCCTTTCAGTCAGAGAAGTACACGATAGTGCAAACTTGGAAAATAAAGATAGTGCGAACTTGGATTAAGATAATAGGCAAGCACAATAGCATATCAGCATGACAGTTATTGGAAGCATTTCATATTAAGAAGAGAGGCACGGGTTACATCAGTGATACATCTGGTTCACTTTTCCAAAATGAGATCCAGCTGTTTGATGTGGGAGCGTGACCACTTTTTGCCGATATTGATGTACACAAGTGCAGATAATGGTAAACTGGTGGCTTAATACTTTAAATAAACAGTTGAAGTTTAGCACCCGACCTTACCGTTCCCTCCAACTTGTTTTCTCGAAACTTTATTTTCTAAGTTGGCGGTAACATGTAACCATTTAATGTTAACCAGCTCGCCCAACAAGTCTTACTCGATCATTTCTGTGCTGAATAGGTGTGACCTCCCCCCCAGCAAAAAAAAAAAAAAAAACCACACTGTCGAGGCTGCGATGTCAGCCTTTGTGCTCTCATGCCCCTGCCAAGCATGGTGGTGTTATTTCGATCACGCGAAAAGGCCTATACGATTCACTACACGAAATCATACGACCTCATGAGATAAGCACATTTACTGTTTACAGTTGGCGTTTATCTTATAAAAGGTCAGGTATTATCAGCTGTGTTTTCCCTGCACTGCCATTCATTATATTTGTGCGGACGACAACAGCTCCCTTAGTCAGCTGCTATCGCAACATTCGATCCGTCAAACGATAAGTGGCCATTCAAGTTTAAATGCAACAAGATAAAGGTCGATAGGTAACAATAGCTAGCACATCGGGCATATCATTAATAACGCTCAGGACCCTGGCGTGAAGCTGTAAAGTCAGTATATCTGAAATTAGTCACAACTTAATGAAAAAAGAAGGAATCAGGGGGCGGTATGGATCTCAGGTTCAGGTGAGAACGGCAGCAGTATGCACAACTGCTCACAGTTAAGGCTTCAGAAAGCGCTAGCACACTCGCGCGCATTAAGTAGTGGGATGCAGAATGACACGATTAAGGCATACGAGCGCGGGCGCCTGAGCGCAATAACGTACTGTAAGATGCGCAGCGCTGTTACCACCAGCCACCCATTACGCAGAAGACGCACTTAGCGAATTCCTTAAAAACGAAACTGCGGCACAGACAGACGTTATAAATGACGCGGTTTACGGAAGAGTCGTTGCAAGAGTGCAACGCGTGCGCGCACGAAAACACTTCGCAGCCCCGCGACAAAAATGTTTCGAGAAGCCACGCATCGGTGCGCACTTACGGTGAGCGACTCTCGCTTCTTTCCGCTGGTGACGAGCGCGAAGCCCTGCGTTTCGATGGCGACCCCGGTCTTCTGGACATGTTCCTCGATGTACCTGCGGAGTAAAAATCAGCGGGTGAGTGCAAACGTCGTGTCGAAATAAAATGAAGTAAGTGCGATCGTCGTCGTCGTCAAAGGGTCACCACGCACGCAATAAGCAGACGGAAGCCGAGGCCACGCAACAGCCCGTCACTTCTCCCGCACAAAACCCCGACCGCTGAAGAGAGACAAAAAAGAAGAAAAACGGGCGAAGAGAAGCGAGAGAGAGAGAGAGAGCAGAAAAACAGTGAGGGCTACGACGCGCGCGCTGCTTCGCATCGAAGCGTACGTACACGCTCGCCGGCAAGGTCCTTTCGAACGGCACAATGCGATTACAGGTTGCAGTCGACGGTAGTAGGCGCGCCGTACGCAACACTTGTTCGTACGCTTCCGATCCTGCCGCTTCGCCAGCGGCGCAAGGACAGGACCATCACGAGATTTCACGTCCACCAGCGAGAAACGCGGGACGCGCTCCTAGCAGACGACAACGACGGTGCGACCGCAAACAAGAACTGCCTGCGCGCAGCGCACGCAAAAAATAAAGGCGCCTGCGCGGGGAAGAAAGAGAGGGCATTCCCGTTTCTAGGTTAGGCGCCATGCATGCGATGCACGGGGAGAGCTCGCGCTGCCTGTTGCCGCTGTCTTAGCGCTCTACTTGCGCGATCCACCTTTTTCATGCGCGGACGTTGTAACGGATCCGCGCCGCCAGCGCGGCCTAGCCGTGTACGCTGCCTCGCGCGCAAGTTCTTCCTCTCCTCCCATTAAGAACGAACGTCAGGAGCCCATCGTCAGGATCGAGTGCGTCGCACAATGTTTCCTCGGGCGCCATACGAGTAAGCGTTTGACTAACTAAGAAAATTAAAGGAGAGAGACTCGGGTATACCGACTTACTAGAGTCCGATGACACCTCGGTCATCATCGTCGCAGACAGCACAAGCGCATCCGCTAAAACGCGCATCATACGCAAAAAAAAAAAAAAAAAACACCGCGCGCATTATGCACCAGCGCTGTTTCGCATCGTCACACATCCGTCTTCTGTCCCGAAGCGCCGGCGATTATTCCCGGCATCGACGAGGAAATCGTGCTGAGCTCGTAAACTTCCGCAAACTGAAGTCGAACGTAACAATCGCGCTCGTACGACCGCGAGCTGCGAACACATGCGGACGTAACACGAGTGCCAGTCCGAACCGCGAAGATCGCGGTAAGGCGCGTCTTGCAAAATGAATGAACGGCAATGTCAACTGTAACTCTGACTGGGTCGACGGTTCATGCACAAGTAACGCCGCCCGCTGGCTGAACGCTAGTTCGCATCACTCGGAGGGAAAGAAGGGGAATGAGGAAGGGAGAGAAATGGAGGGAGGGAAGGAACGGAGAAGGCGAGAGCACAGGCAACTACGTCACAGAAGGACAGCGCTCACATTTTACACGGACGAAGGATACGAAACCACGCACGCGCATAAAGAAATACGAGATTACACCGTTAGCTGGCTCGTGTCGGTAACGCGTGTCGGGCGTAGCTCGCTTCTTTTTGGCGTAAAGAAAAAAAAAAAAAACTCGGCCGGCCGTTGAGTCATTTTCGTCGTCGCTCATCCTTCACGCGACGGAGGGAAGAAAGATGCGAGCGACGGCGCGACTACCTCGGAGCAAACGGGAACGCACTTACACAAATGCACATCATCCGTGACCGTCCGCCTCTTACACCACGGACGCTGGTACACGAAAAGAAAAAAAAAAGGACGAAACTGTCCCGACTGGCCGCCTCCTCTTCGCGAGATGGACAGCGCGGACGAGACCACAAAGTTGAGAGAGAGCAAGGAGAACGGATTCTCTTCTTCCTGCTCCTTTTGCTTGCTTGTCCGTTTCGACAGTGAGGCAGCGCGCGCGAAGAACCGGAGAAGAGTGCGGTGCGTGCCAAGCTGAGTGTCAATCCGTTGTAGTCGGCTGGGAGTTCATCCAGCAAATAAAAAAAAACCACCCGTTTCCCCGGAAGCGCTTCCCTAGATGCACGCACAGTTCGTCTGATGGACACAACAATGAATCGGTTTAGATTGATAAATTAATTGTATTCTGACGAGGGCTTTTTATGTCGCTAATTCCTCTAATGGCGCTAATTTCACCACAATATGTTCATTAATAGGGAGAAAATCAAGGTTAAAGTTATTTTATGAAAATTCCGCGCTCGAATCTCCTCGCGTGACGTCACGAAATTCGAGTATTTTTTCATAATTTGGCGACATTGGCGCAACTGAACTTTCTCAAACTTGGAATGATGAATCCATAGTCCCGTCATAGGGAAATATACTCCCTTTTTACCGAATCTTCACAACTACGCAGAAGCTAGCAGTCGCCGTCAAAATCTATGACGTCACGGCGTATAGTGCGGGAATTGTGGGATGGCGTCGCCACTTGCGTTTTCTTTTCGCGCGTTTTCTCGCTTTTACCGAACGTCTTGTCGAGGCAAGCGCGGTGTTCTGGTAATTGTAGAATAACATTTTCGTAATATGTGGAAAAGTCACATTCCCTTTTCCTAGGCACGTATTTCCCACGGACTCTGACAATCACTGGAGTGAGACGAAGCGAACATCATGTTATTGTAGCTGATAGATAGCATAAATCATCATTTAACAAACACTATATATAGCCCGCCACTTATCGAAGTTAGCCGATATTAGCCAGCGCTGGCAGCGTGAGCATGATAACGTTATAGAGTCAATACGGCAGCTGAGAAATCGATCAGGAATACACGCGCATATCGCATCCCGTCACACAAAGTGGCGGGGAGATACCAAGAATCAATCGACCAATCACTGGCAACTGCGGTCACAAAGACTAGCGCAAACGGGCTGGCGCATTGAGCGAATATACGGCAGCTGAAAGCGCGAGTTCCAGAAATTACAGTAGGTTAATATGCACTCACGGGAAGCCTTGTAGCACGCGAATCGTATTAGTAGCGTATTACTTTGAAACGTGTTTCATTTGTTGAAGTGTGGCAGCTTGGGCTAGTTGGTATGGCATGACGATAGTTATAGCGCGAGAACAAAACGACGACACAGAGACAAGAAGGACTTTCGTGTCCTTCTTGTCTCTGTGTCGTCGTTTTGTTCTCGCGCTATAACTATCGTCATTTGTTGAGCCTTGAACCATGAACTCTGGCGAGGGTCTCGACTGGCAAAAAAAGAACACCAACAATACCTGTTGACTCGGAGCTCTCTTTGCACTAGCAGATAAAAAAAAATTAAAAGGAAGGAAACAGCGGATGTCGTTACCTAATCAGCTGCATACTAAGCGAAGACTATTTCAGTAGCCTTTTACGATCGTAGACTAAAGAGTAATTAGTGCTGAAAACCCCCCATTAGTCGTTCCACCGAAGTGCGCATGACACGAACTGCACGTGCGGTCGAATGTCCGGGGAGAGTTTAAAAACAACCCCTCCCCTAGAGTCACCTCGAGCGTATCTTCCAACATTTAGACTGTTTTTAATTTCTACATAAAAAAGGCCAGCGAACACGACATTAGGGGGAAAATACTTCTTATATACAGGGGGTTTTTTAATCATAATTTTCCAATCATAATAAGCGTATTCAAAGAAAAGCTGTTAGATTTATATTCATCAAGTACTCCAACTTAGACTCACCCTCAGATTTAATGCTAGCCAACAACATTCCCTTACTGCAGACGCGAAGACAAAAAAGCTTGATTAGAATTCCTCGATCAACTTTTGAACAAAAAAACTAGCTCTAGACACATGCCAGTAACTGATACGCCTTAGAAGCCGGCCCACCCGACACCACCACCCAAAGGCCTTGATCCCATATTTTGCTCATAACGATCTACTGAAGGATTCGTACTTTCCAAGAACCATATGTGAATGGAACTGTCTTACTTATGCATATGATGAATGAACTAACCTACCAAACAATCTTGTTCGCCCTTTATTGTTTCATTTCGCAACCATTTTATTTATATTCGTGTATGTATTACCACCTTGGACCTCGAGTCTGCAGTATTGAATAAACAAATAAAATATACATTTTTCCTTTAAAAAATTATAATATGTAGGCACTTGTCTTTGCAGCCGATTTCTAGGCCAAGGCGGAAAGATTTCGCCACTAATTTGATCACTAAGGAATGATTCATAAACAAGAATAATTGAATTAGCTTTTTTATTATCAATTTTAGGGTGGTTACTTATATGGCGAAGTTGTTCTACGTCACAAATTATGACAAGCCTAGTTATGGAAAATTGAAAATATCACGCGTGGTTTCCGAGATTCATCGTCGAATTTCCAGGCCGCGGTGCCGTAGAAACCGAAATTAACACGCCGAGTGGCGTTAGTTTCGACGCACTCGGGTTAGTTCCTCGGGATGTAGTATAGCAAAGGTGCCACACGGTGCGACTTCAACTGCGATCGAGTTTATCCATCTCAATTTCCTCTATAGTGTACTAGACTAGTCTAGTACACTATAATTTCCTCGTTAGAGCAAAATGCGGAAGTGAGCCAATTAGCGGTCGAGCAATTCGAGCCAACCAATCGCGGGCTGCGGGCTGGCTGAGTCACGATCGGGAGTGACCGTAGTGTGACGGTGACTTTCCCTAGCGCAGCTGCGCAGGCGCTCGTTTAGCAGACGGACGACCCATCGAAGAGCAGACGACTCTGTGTGTGCATGCGTTGGCAACGCGCGTTGTCGTATTCTTTTCCTTCGGTAGGCGTTTGTTGTTGGCCCCGGCGCGTGACCGCTGCAACAGCCCTGGCGTTGCGTACGATTTCTGCCTCTCTCTCTCTCTCTCTCTCTCTCTCTCTCTCTCTATGGGGAAATGTCAGGGCGGCAAAGATAAGAAGAAACGTAAGCAGCAGCGCGCGCCATCTTTCCTCCTCCTCCTCACGCGGGAACATGGACACACTACTCACACAAACTCGCCTAGCGGACACGCAACAAAAAACCTCTCCGCGGTGGGGCGGGCAGGAAGGCAGCGGGGCGATCGCAAATGTAGGTCACGCAAACCACCCTCGCGAACCGAACAAACGCGCAGGCCGCGCCGTTTCACTGAGAACTTTTTTTTTTCTCTTTTTCAAGGGGAGATGGAGGGCAAAGACGACTGGACAGGCGATTTTTTTCAATTTTCATGGAAAAATATTCCAGCATAACTGACAAATGCTTCCAGGAAGTGGCGAGTTGTTGCGCACAGTGGAAAACATTTAAAAACGGCCCCTAACGCACCTGATCCCGTGTCTGCACCGCGGTAACTAGAATGGCATTTCGCCGAACGCTACTTTTCATCAGAAAAGGAACATCCTTTCTCTAACCGCTGAAGCTATCAAGTGCAACCTTTTGTGACTTTTTTTTCTGAATATCATGCGCCCTTTCTGAAGCAAAACAATGTTGTTGCCACCAGAATTGTAATTTTAACTAGAGTATTTCTTTAAAAAAACAGCACTAAAATTTTAGTCATAAAACATTTATATCTTTAGCTAAGGAATGGTCATGTCTACAATTGATATCTTGGTTCAGAAGGATACCCTACGTACATGTAATACCAGAAGAGATTTCACAATTTCATGCAAAATCATTTTTCCCAAATGTTCACTCAAAATAAAAACAGACAAATAAGTTATTCTTTATTATTTTTAAAACGGCTGTGTGTTTTCTTTCCAGAATCACCAAACACAGCGTGAAGCCCCTGTTCAAGCAACTTGGAGAGATTTGTAAAGTTTGCCTTAAAAATACAGAGCGATCAGCAGTAGTACTTGCACACCAGTCTGTGCTATCCACCCCCACCCCCCTCCTTAAAGACGCCACAAGCTAGTTGCGAAAACTGACGGCGCGATACTTGAAAATCCGACGCAAAAAAAGACACCCCCCCCTCCCAGACTTTCAGTTTACTGACCTTTCTGCCATCTGTGAACGAATAGACCAACTATTATTTCACGTATTATACAGGGCAAGCTGATATACCGCGATTCTCGAATGAGTATACAGGGAGCGGAAAGCGCGGCTAGCTGCCCTAGAAAAAAAAAAATCATCGCTCGCCAATGACCGCATTTCGCGAGCGCTGCTTTGCGACTGGTGTCGTTTGACAGCCGCGGTTCACTGGCCGGTCGGAGCAGTAGGTGCGTGGAATGGCGCGACTGATCAGTCGCGCCAGAGCAGCTGCTTAAACACGTACAGCTGCTGCGTTCTACGATGGGCAACGTTTTACTGCTGTTTTGCCCTGCGTTCGGAAACGAGCAGGGTCACGATCATGCAGCCACGTCACAATGAGAGAGTGCTTTGCGCTTTCTCTAAATATATAT
Organism: Rhipicephalus annulatus; assembly: GCA_013436015.1. Taxonomy (NCBI): domain Eukaryota; kingdom Metazoa; phylum Arthropoda; class Arachnida; order Ixodida; family Ixodidae; genus Rhipicephalus; species Rhipicephalus annulatus. The sequence goes on along the minus strand of WOVY01002549.1, from coordinate 49,073 downwards.
ATATATATATATATATATATATATATATATATATATATATATATATATATATATATATAGATAGATAGATAGATAGATAGATAGATAGATAGATAGATAGATCGATAGATAGATAGATAGATAGATCGATAGATAGATATAGTGAGAGAGAGAGAAAAGACCGGTACCACAACGTTGGCAATTACTACCAAATTAAGCATTCCGCAAAGTATATCATTACACAAAAAAAAAGGCTCCCTAAAATAAGTGAAACCGCGTCCCTGTACAACATAATCGTAACATGCCGACAGCAATTGAAACCAATGTCGAGGTCACGAATCAACGCGCGCATTTTTATACTCGTGCCACGGTTTGCATAGTCTCCTGGCTGCGACCTATAGCCTATAGATATATAATCGCAAAATTCTAACCGTGAAGTTAGGCATATTTCCCGTATAAACACGTCGAAAACTTTCAAATACGAGCAAACGAAAAATTTGGCACGCTGCAACTCACATCCGGTTAGCGCAAATTGCTTCAAGGCACTGCATATTAGCTCCATTATGACATATAAACGCACAGTAATCACAGTCATTGGATGTAACCGTGTACATAAAAATCCACTTGGCAACAGTTTTCTCTGTCTCTAATCAGCCACATACACACATGTTTAATTTGAAATTTCCCTTTAAGTTCACGCATTCGCAGTTATCTATTCTACGCTCGACAGCTGTCATTCGTCAGACAGGGTGGTAAGCAACGTAAGGCTCATCGGTTTTTTTTTTTTTATTATTTCCCTACCACCTGTCACCAGCTGAGAATGATGTACAATAACGAGCCACCAATGCCGACGGTCAACGCGAGCTGAAGTTTCAATGTTCGAGTCCCCAGAATGAAAAGCCCACACAGAGGAACCATCACTTGGCTCACAAAGAGTCAATATCGTAGACTGTTGGTCATATCAAATTTAAATACCAAATGGTCCAAACACATAACTGGAGTCAGTATTAATGCCCTGTGATACTGGTCTCACAGGTCGACGTGATAGGTAACTATTACAGTCGGTTAATAAACCCAGCGGGAAAAAATCTCTTCACTGGTTTGTACGTGTTTCGACTGATCTCAGTTCGAGGTCAGCTGGTACACATTACTGGTTTCAAACGGTACATACAAACATGGGTCACAAACGCCAATACCTATTACGCGTATACAGGCCAATTACTATAACTGTCGGGGTTTTACGTCTCAACATTTAACTACGATAGGATTGTGAAGAAAGCCGCAGTGGAGGGCTCCTGAAATGTCGACTACCTGCAGCGCTCTTCGACGTATACACCAAAATATACGTACAAGGGCCTCTATATATGGCAGTTATGCGACCATCGAAAATGCGGCCGGGATTCGATCCCTCGACCTTCGGGTCGGCACTCGAGCACCATAATCAACATACAGCCAGGGCGGGTCACAGGCCACTTATACAACCGCGTCGTCATCATCATCATCATCAGCCGACGTGCACTGCAGGACAAAGGCCTCTCCCATGTTCCGCTAGTTAACCCGGTCCTGTGCTTGCTGCTGCCAATTTATACCCGCAAACTTCTTAATCTCGTCTACCCACCTAACCTTCTGTCTCCCCTAACCCGCTTGCCTTCTCTTGGAATCCAGTTAGTTACCCTTAACGACCAGCGGTTACCCTGTCTATGCGCTACATGCCCGGCCCATGTCCATTTCTTCTTCTTGATTTCAGCTGTGATGTCCTTAACCCCCGTTTGTTCCCTAATCCACTCTGCTCTCTTCTTGTCTCTTAAGGCTACACCTACCATTTTTCTTTCCATTGCTCGCTGCGTCGTCCTCAATTTAAGCTGAACCCTCTTTGTGAGTCTCCAGGTTTCTGCTCCGTAGCTAAGTACCGGCAAGATACAGCTGTTATATACCTTCCCCTTGAGGGATAGTGGCAATCTACCTGTCATAATTTGAGAGTGCTTGCCAAATGTGCTCCACCCCATCCTTATTCTTCTAGTTACTTCAATCTCGTGCAACCGCGTACTACTAATTAACGCGACCAATCACAAAACGTGCAATCGCGGCCCTTCGCACGACCATCTCTTTCGCGCCGTGATTCAGGGTTTTCCGGAAACCGTTCACCTCAGCCAAACGACGACGCGTTTATATACAGTTGTCAGCAAAAGCTATCGCCCTCTGATAGCATACCATCACGCGGCGAAGGCTCGCGAGTGAGCGCGTATACGGGCGACTGACCTTTTTTTTCTTTTTTTTTTCCTGCCACGTCCGAGCACGCGCAACCCTCGCACACGCTACGACCGCGCACAACAGTCAACGGTCAATGAGGGTGGCGATTTGGGCTTGTTGGTATGGTTGCATGATGATAGATGGTAGCGCAGACAACGGCTGGGAGGTAAAAGTGTTGAGCAGCCCATCAGTGGTGTTGACAGATAAGGAACTTGATTACATGTATTCGCGATAGGGTTTGTGGTAACGCACGGGATAAAAGGAAGAAAGAAAAAGCAAAAAAAGTTTGAAAAATATAAAATTGTAAAGTATTGGAACATGCGCGTTGGTTATATTTGATGGTTTTAGAGCTACGCACGTGCGACGTTGGCGTGGTGGATCGCATACACCACGGGGATCTGCGTGTAATAAACTGTTGTTGAAAGTTAGCGCTGTGTTGTGTCTATGTGCCTTCTCTTGTCCGTGTCCGTTGTCTGCGCTACCATCTATCATTATCTATCATCAGTCAACGGTCGTCGTCGTTCCCCGAAGTCAAGTCGGGCAAATACGAAACCCGGTGCAAGCTTCTCTTGAAGCACACCTATAACCACGTGCAAACACGACACAACAAGGGGGGGGGGGAAGCGCACAGCACCCTCTCTAGTCGGTTCTGTGACTTCTTCGTCGCTCGATCCATCACTCTTTCGCAGCTGTCACGCAGTCCACCGTCGCTGTACACTCATACACACGCGAATGCATGCAACTATATACGCAACGTTTCACGGCGGTTTCCCTTCCTTTATCATTTTTTTTTTCGGCAACCACCGTGCATCCCGCAAGGCCAACGACGCCGAGGACGCGAGCAGTTGTCGTTGTTGCAGACCTGCGGCTCGAAGGCACTCACTCATTTTTTTTTTTCTACCTCATATGTACATGTATTCGTTCTCAGTATGTAAGCGATTCTTAAAAGAGAGAAAAGACGATAAAAGTGAGCCCCGTAACTGTCTGCATCATATAGTGCGACACCTCAACAGTGGCTCACGAGGGATGGGCGTAAGGAGGGATTAGAAGGATATGATTAAATGTATAGAGATAGAGGGGGGGGGGGAGAGCATGACGCAGGGACAGCGACACCCAGATGCAAGGAGAAGATAGGAAAGATGGACACGATCGCAGGAGTCCGAGGACGGGGCACCACTCAGCGAGAGCTTCACGGCGTCAGGAGATGGCGAGGGGCGAGCCAGTCGGCCAGAGCTGCGCTGTCGTCGGTTATGGCGGGGGCACAGCAGGTCGGCACGGAATCCAGCGAGCGAGTCCTTCGTTCGCAGCACCAAACGCAATTAAGAGGCACGATGTAATGTTACAATACGAGCCTCCGTATTTCCCCGTTCAGGCTGTCTCTGTTCTTCCTTCTTTTTTTCTTCTTCATACAAGAGCTTATTTCTACAATGCACAATTACCTATACGCCTCTCGCTGTGCTACTGTTCCAGGGGCAAAGGAAGAAATTTTTTTCGGCGTAGGGAGCGGGGAAGAGATATATGGTCGATTGTCAGTTTGCACTCGGTAAGCTGCAGCAAAATAATAATAATAATAATAATAATAATAATAATAATAATAATAATAATAATAATAATACAATATTCTGGAGGGCATGCCACTCCATGGCTACGCTTCCCCCCCCCCCCCACCTAATATTCGAAGTGTCTCTTGCTCCCATCAGCCGCTGACCAGCCATCCACGTTGAACACCCAGATCCCCGAAGGTGATCCGATTACCCGTCGTAGTCATCGCGCCTTTCACCTCGGGGTTATGCTAAGTCACAACGTCCAGTATGTTATCCACCCAAGCCTCCCCCCGCGGAATGCGGCCGTTGGGAATCGAACCCGGGACATGCAAGTATACTCCTCCGCATCGTGACTTCAGCATTCACACGGCCGTGGGTAACAGGTAAAGAGTGTGACAATGGACAAGATGCGAGAAGCAACGCGCACTGTATACACACGTACCAGTTGATGAAGGTGCTCTTGCCGGCCGAATGGTTCCCGATGAGCAGGACGACTATCTTCTTTGCGCGGCGGAAGCAGCGTCTGGCCCAGCGACTCGGCGATCTTCACCAGCCCTGTGGGCGAAGGTAAGGGGGAAAAGAAACGTATTACATATAGCGTTAATGGCGATAGTCGAGATATGCAGTACTGTACAGCTTCGAACACCCCGACGGGGGTCGCAACGACGCCATGCCCAGAGTACGACGCGGTCCGCCACAAGAAGAAGGTTTAGAGAGAGCGTCGTAAGTACCCCGCCATACACGGGAACGAAAAGAATAGTGAATGGCAGAGACGACTGGATTGACATTAATGAAGACAGTTATGTAACATAATCTTAGTCTTTGCGAAATATGTGCCGGCGCGTTGTGAAAAACTCAACCAGATCATTAATGTTCTCAAATTATCGATGTACCAATGAAGAATATCAAAATTATTCAATACAACAAAGAATATCGCGAACTATTTTCGCTTATTCGTACAAAAATCTGCCCCGATTCACAATGGAGACACAGATGAACTGAGCAAAGTCTCAAGTCAACTGGAAAGCCCCTATTATGGATCTCTTCCCCCGAAATCGATCGTTGAAGACGCCGCGTACGCTCGATATTCGGTCATTCCAGCGACGCAGGCGGCGCCATCTAGCCGTGCTCCGAAACTGTCGCACGGTGATAAAACTGCGACCCAGTTCGGTCTCTCGGTAGTCATGAACCAATGAACGCGTCTTCACGCTCTCCGACGCTGACCGTAAACGCTCACGACATCACCGCCTCGTCCGCCATTTCTATAGCTTCCGCTGCGCCGCCTATATGGTCGCTGGAATGATCAAATAGGTTCTGAACAGCACGTGAACCTGTATCAGTAAATAGCGAGTGGGCTGTGCTTATGTCACAAAGGCCCATAACGTTTCCGGCCACGCCCTCATCACGTTGAAGCAGGTTACCCGCAGCAATGAGCATGCGCGCTGACGTCATCTGGTAGCCGCCACGTTGTCGTACCGCCACGTCAAGAAGCAGCGTCCATGACGTCACGTGAAGTGCATCAATTAGAGCTATAAACTCGAGGAAGGCGGGTAGAAGTGGGTCTATGCAGGAAAACACTATATACCTCAGTCTGCAAGCGCCTTGTACTGGCTTCAGGTTTTTTTTTTTTTTTCTTGTTGCGTCTGCGCTGTTACACCTATTATAAACTATGTGTCACTATGCGTCACCTAAACTATAGCCAGCCAGCAATTCCTACTGCAAGAATCGCTAGCCTCGTCATCCACGACAACAACTTGAACAAAAAGAAAATAGCCAGAATCCCTTCGGTCGCACCGGGTGCGGCCTCACCTTTAGTCACCCATTAGAGAGAAAAAAGGTGGGGGGTGGGGTGAGGGAGGTAGCGCGGCATGGCGTCACAGAGTGAGTAATCCGTGCAGCTTCTCAGACATTGCATGAGTAGTAAGACGCGCGTTTGCCCCCTTGTATCGCCTTTTGTTTCGTTATAGAAACAAGCAGCTCTACCGAAGCCTGGACCCCGATGCCCAACTTAATTATTTATGAGGAAACATAACTGACCGTAACCACGATTGGATTATGAGGGACGCCGGGAAGCCGTAATGGAGGTCTCCTGGAATTTCGAAAACCTAGGTTTTTTTTTTTTTAACCTGAACCTAAACCGGACTACAACTCGCTCCACATCAAAAAAAATGGCTGCCGCAATCGAGCCCACGTCCTGGTTCTGTGCAGCGCGGTAATATATGTATAGCGCAGACAAAGGAAACGGAAAAAGAGGAGGCACATTCAAGACAACACAGCGCTACGTTGTCTTGAAAGTGCGCTCTCTTGTCCATGCATGTCCTTGGTCTGCGCTACCATATACCAACAAGCCCAAATCGCCACCCTCCTCGACTCAGCAGCGCGACATCTTTAGTGCACGCCCACGCATGCAGTCACACGTACCGATTTTCATACTCGCAGCTTACAATTTATCTGATCACTCTGGAAGTGTTTACGGCGTTCAACCATATACGGGGAGGTTGCGATGCCCTTCTGCACGCAGACGACACTGCCACGGCCCGCGCCCTTTATTTCAAATTCAACTTGCGTAAAACGGAGCACGATACGCATGCCAAGCGTGTATTCAACACTTCCGTCGGTTGGCGCATGCACGCGTCGTTCCATCGTTGTAAGGCACCTGGCTGTACCGTACAAAACTTTTTTTCAAAAAGCACACAACAGCACGCTGATACTTAGTAATATTAATAATAGTAACATTAACAGATAGTGGTGTTGGGCACTTTAAATTTACCTAAAAGAACATAAAGTGTTAAGCCCTGCCTGCTGCACCGAATTATCGCAGGCTGCCAAATTTAAAAATAAAAAATATATAATTTTTTTAATAAAATAAATAACAGAATAAAAGAAAGGGATGACTACAACCAGAGGAACGATATCCAAGGGAGCGGACCGGGAAATCAGGGAATTTATTTTGTATTTACCATAAACTAATATACATTCTATGTGTAATCTTCGCCTTGACTTACAATGATTCTTCTTTTGTCCCCCTTGTGCAAACTAATTTACATACTAAGTAACATTAACAGTAATAATGATAACAATATTAATAATAATAATAACATAATCTCACGTGAATCCTGTCTATGTACTGATATGTCGAAGGCATCGACGCCGCGCCCATAATCACTAACGCGTGATAACAGCAGTAATAGTAACAATTCGGGGCTCTGCATGATAAAACCACTGAGTAATTGCAAGGCACGCCGTATGGCGGCGGACTGTTTAATTACGAATACCTGGGGTAAATTCCTTAATGTGCATTCGAGTCTACGTACGCGGGTGCTTTCGCATCTCGCCTAAATCGAAATGCATGAAGCCGTTGTATACGGTGCGCTCTATAGGAGCGGTCGGAAATCGACTGTTGTCGAGACGTTGGACTATTATATACCACCCTTGCGCGGAGGAGCGCATTGCGTCTATACGCCCACTGCAAGGCAAAGGCGTCTCCTATGTTTCGCCAATCAGCACGCTCATATGCTTACTTACTACAGCCACGTTATACCCTCTCCCCCCCCCCCAAAAAAAAAAAACTGACCTCATCTGCCCATCTATCTTTTTGCGTAGGAACAACCGCGTGCTAGAATCACTCGCCGCTAACCTGCGACCGTACTGTACACAACTATAGGCGAAGGCGCAAGCACTATAGCGGAACCGCGCGCACTCGGCACGCTTTCATCCGCTGACAGGGACATTTGAGAACGAAAAAAGATAGCAAAACAATAACGTTGTAGTGTGCAGCACGCGGCCTCGAGCCAGAGCGAACCGTTATAAGTCACGTATATAGACACGTCCGTCGTCGAACTCGGCTCATCGTAAGGCGCTCGCTGGACCGTGTCGAAGCGAACAGGTCGACGGCGCGTTTCCGTAAAAAATACGCCGACAAATACGCCGACTAGACGCGGGCGAAGAGACTACTCATTTGCAACGCGGTGGCGTTATACCGCGCGCATTTTGCACGCGGCTCAAGGAGGCGCGCCGACGAGACGGCGAGGTGGCCGGAAATATGGAGTTGCTTGTCGCAGTTTCTATAGCCGGGCTAAGACTGCACAGGAAATGCGGTCTCTGTTGTCGTGAATCAAACAACCCGCGTCCTCGAACTCTAAAGACGTCCGACTCTGGGAGTTTTGCGGACATGCAGCGCCCCCTGTCAACGCAGTTTTGAGTAGTGTATAAAGCCAAACTCCTTGCCCAGTTTGCTGCGCAACCAGGTGCAACTACATCGTACGGAACAGCGATTGAACTAAATGTTAGGTGTATTTGCGCAATAAACACTTAGAAAAACATCAAGCTACGAATTTCTCTCCGCTATCAGTCGCGTTCCCGAACCGCCGATGTCATTCGTGTTTTGGCCCAACTTTAACGGCCCAAGTGTTGGCCCAAGTTTAAACGCCCAAGTTTAAACGCATTTAGGGCTTTACAGAAAGAATGTCGGAGTGCTTGCCTGTAATCGATGTCGTGCGATGCTCGCTTGCACTAAACGTTCCACTAGCAGTACGCCGAAATAACTAAAACATTTTCGCATTGTACCCACAGTTCGTTTTGATGAGCTTCTTACTTTCTGAAGCGAGGGTTGGATTGAAGTAAGAAGCTTGCGAGGTCCTTGATTTCCAGGAAAACCACGCCTCAAGACCAACGAAAGAGGGAGGGCCTATGCACGTTCACTTGTGGTCGGCTCGCTTTGCACTACCCATTCATGGCGATGGGGACGCTGGTGGCGGCGTTTTTTCGCAGCGCCACCTGGGCAAAGTCCTGACGTCTATAAGTCCGGTATCTGATAAGCAGGGACGCATAGCCAGAAATTTATTTCGCGAGGATTTTCAAGTCCTTCTTATGCATCTTCGTGCGTGTATACACGTATACACTCGCGCTCAATAGGAGTTGACCACGCTGGCCGTGGTTAGAGTGGCCCCAAGCCTGAACAACGGGGCACCGATGACGAACGTTAAATTGGGTTCAGAAAGAAGCGATATTTGACAGAGTGTAATTCAGAAACCTTTTTCTATGTATACGTGCCGCTTTGCAGTGTTGAAGCTGTTTTGAGCACAGACACAGCTCGTTGCAACTTTCGACTGTATACATACAAAATGCGAAGATTTAAAGCGGGTCTACAGGCAACTCCCGAGGACACGAGGCTTGTGTTTGCCACTATTCCGTCTTCCGTACTCGAAGCGCCGGTTGTTGTATATCGCTATAGTATAGTATACATGGCTCACATGTGTGGCTTCGATAAGAGGGAGCTTTCATAAGTATATGCGGCTGGAAAAACCTTCTCACAGCTGCCGCGTTGGATTGATCTATAACCCGATACAAACAGAACGTCCCGTGTTTGGAACATTACGTATAGCACACATGCGCAACAGCGACACACAGAACTTCCTTGCGTTCTTGAACTTGGAACGCCCGAATGTTACTACGCGTGCGCGCAGCATTCGAAGGCCGCAACATCGACACCCCGGTCACGTCGACGCGCCAAGCGGAAACGACAAATCCATGTCAAACACTTTCCCTTTTTTTTTTCCTCACTTGGACTTTCAGCGCACGTAACGCACGTATATATGCCAAAAAGTCTCCCGTTCTCTTTCGAGGTTCTATTACGCAAGTTGATTGTTTCGGAAGCGTTCCAAAAAATACGCTCCTTTTCAACCACCAAGCCATATCGCAAAGGAAAACGTGCTACCAGTCAGGCCAAGCATTCGATTGATTGATACGTGGGGTCTAACGTCCCAAAACCACCACATGATTATGAGAGGCGCCGTAGTGGAGGGCTCCGGAAATTTCGACCATCTGGGGTTCTTTAACGTGCACCAAAATCTGAGCACACGGGCCTACAACATTCCGCCTCCATCGAAAATGCAGTCACCAACCCGCACCCAGGATTCCATCCAGCGACCTGCGGGTCAGCAGCCGAGCACCATTAGCCACTAGACCACCACGGCGGGGCAGGCCATGCATTCGGCCACAACCTGACGCTGTGTGCACAAGCTTCGCCCACAATACCATGATGCACTAACCTCTTGTAAAAGAGCTGAGCAATATGAAGTACACTCGAAGGTGAAGTGCTTATGCTCTGTTGATGTATACAAGGCCTACAAGAAAATAAAGGTCGGCAATTTTTATAGAAATTGCTAGCTTTTGCAAATCACTGGTAGCACTATATGAATCATCGTGGCTTACGACCCAAAATCACGATATGACAAAAGCAAAGAAGGGTTCCGAAAATTTCGGCCACCCGGGGTTCTTTGATGAGGCACACGGGCCTCTAGCAATCCACCTCCATTGATTAGCGGTCACCACGGCCGGGATTCGAGTCCACGACCATCGCGTTAAACAGTCAAGCAGCACGAGTCTATAGACCACCGCGGCGGATGCCCACCGATAGCAGGGATGCGAATAAGTTGTCTCTGGACGTATAAAGTTAAAATTAGCGACACAAATTTAAATCTCCACTGTAATAGTAACCAACCATGAACACACACACAAGAGCTTCACGTCACGAAAAAGAGCAAACAACCGGCTGACGTATAGCGAAGTTCTTTTATATAGAGTCGAACAGCGGCACCCACACCACCGCAGTTATACGCTTTGTAAGAGGGTTGCCGATGAACAAGGCTGAACCTAATTGGTTGTCGGTGACTATTATACACGCGGAACGGTCCATATAAAGCACGCGGCCCACAAAATGCCACGAGACTATACGCGAACCACATAAATGCAGTGTTACATGAAGATCAGTATAGGTGCGCCATGAAGACCACCACATACGTGACATGGGTGCACTTTCGGATGACTTGTCCGCCGATTAACTTTTGAAGACTGCGCTTCTCGCCAAGTTTACAGAAGCTATATACAGATAGCATTTCGGCTTAGTCGCGTTCTTTGAAAAGGGAGAGGCTTCGCATAGCTGGCAACGGTGCTGGTTCCTCCGCAGTGCTAAAATAATAGGAAACGTTGGGGTTCCACGTCTGAAAAACCACGATTAAGTTATGAGGATCGCCGCAGTGGAGGGCTCCGAAAATTCCGACCACCCGGGGTTCTTTAACGTGCGCCTACATATTATAAGCGTACGGGCCTAAATCACTGCGCCTCCATCGAAATGTGGCCGCATGCAGTGGCCGGTATTCGATAGCGCAGCCATCGTTTCGGCAGTCATGCACAACCACCGGACCGCACTGCGACGGCTTCTTCCGTTATGGCTCCGAGGAACAGTTTAGATTAGCGCCATGCGAAGCAACTGTGGTGTCCAAGCCGAACTTGAACTGGTATAGCGCATTACAGGGAAGAAGAAACGGCCGAGCAGACCGACACAAAAGGACAGAGCGCTAACTTCCAACTGAGCTTTTTTGTCAAACCATTATAATGTCCACAAAGCAATCCAGGGCCACATTGGAATTCACTGCCGCGATTGTGGATGTTTTCCCATGTTTGATCAGTGTGAAGTGGTAAAAAAGCACCCGTCACAATTAACTCGGGAAATTATATAAGCGCATTGTATAGCAAGAGCTGGCATCACGTGTATTAGCGCCCCTTCTTTGGTTTTATCTGAACATGAAGTGGCCTTCCTTAATCAGGATAACCGCCTATGAATCTGTGATATGTGATGGTGCGATGTTGTGTGTAATCTTGTCGTTGCGTTAGGGTGGTTTCGTATGCTTGCGCCAGTCTACACCAGTTCAAGTACGACGAACCAACTCGCCCAATCTTCAACACTCATGAACTCCAAGCCGAAGTTGCCCCCTTTAGCTTTCAGCAACCGTATCTTTCACTACCAAGGATGCGCGTTCGAATCACGCGGTTCGGTGCTGAGTCGACAAGCTGCACAGGAGGTGGCCCGGGAGAGAAGAGATTGTAGACAGCCGGTCCAATCCCGGGACAAGAACACCGTGGGCGTCGATAAAGCATGCGGAAGCGAGAGGGCTGACGTGGCTGCAAGTGTGTGCAAGGGGGGGGGGGGTGATGGTAATGCATACAGACCACCGATTCTTTACCAGTGCCGCGCCATGCAGCGTCGACCGGCCGCTATTAAATTACTCCTTATACCTCATTCAGATCTCCATCTTTAGCCTCTGCCCGTTATGTTTCCGTCAAACTCCCACTGCTTTTGTTTTCTACAAGTTTCTATTGCGTCCTTGCTTATCTCCACCGCTGACCAGTCAACACTTCCACGCTTTCTGCCCCGCCGCGGTGGTCTATACCGGTTATGGCACTCGACTGCTAAACCGAAGGTCGCTGCATGGATCAAATCCCGGCTGCGGCGGCTGCATTTTCGGTGGAGGCGAAAACGTTGAGGCTTGTGATTTAGCTGCATGTTAAAGAACGCCAGGTGGACGACATTTCCGGAGCCCTCCACTACGGCGTCTCTGAATCATATGGTCGTTTTGGGACCTTAAACCCAGACATCGATTATTGAATTTACGAGGGCCCTCCCGGGTGGACATATTTTACGGGCTCTGCCGGCTGATTATTGTGGTTTTCGATAATAATCTGTTGATTGGTTTCCAGACTATTGCTGCACTAGACGAGGCAAGGCTCCCCGTTGTCGTGATGATTATAATGATGAGTGAAGGGGCGGCGATTTATTCTACACAGCCAGGTCCGAACATTGCATGCAGCGCGACCTAGCCGGCCTCCGCAACAGATATTTAATATAGGAAAAAAAAAACATTGCCAAGTATACGCATGAAAGACTCCAAGCAGTGATGCTTCACACCAAAATAAGAAAAAAGAGAGAATCTTGGAGGACGAAAAATTAATACCGGTTCCGTCCTAGAACCTTTTATCAGCTATTAACAGGATCCAATAAAGAGGGGATATTATGAGGAAAACTCACATTCAAATCACGTATTAACACAAGTACTACTTCAATGCATGAGAAGCAGAAGGGAAAAAAAGAAAGCATGGCCAATTCAACGGCGATGTTTAAAAAATCCCGCACAGAAGTTCGTCCCGGGGATTAGTATATGCGAAACATATCACACAGAATTGGAGATCAACGAGAGATATGCCTCCACCCTGAAGTACACCACAATCGGCTAAAAACTATTATAACAGAAACCCCCCAAAGATATGCAAAGTGTAAGCTCGAATACGAGATTGGCAGAGGATGCAGAACGTATACCTGCTATATAGGTGAAGAACTATAGACGGAGATTCCCCCGGTGCGGCGGACACCCGACCCGAGTAAGTGGCGATCGACGAGCCGGTCAGGACCCGCGTATACGAGGATAGATGTTCGACGGACCGCTTTCACGCAGGATAACTAGCACCCCGACAGGAGCGGCGTCCGTCTTTAAGACGGGTTTTCTCCACGTCGCGTGCACAAGGGGGGGTGGGACGAAAGGCGGGGACAATGAAGTGTGATGAAGAGCGAGAGGTCGCGGGGCTGGGCGCCGGAAGGAAACTCGGAGTTCGCGCCGGAAACCTCGCGCCATGGGCTCGGCGGAGGAAGTCGACAGACCGACCAACCGAACGACGACGTTGTCTCCCACCCCATACATACACGCAGACACACGAACCAGCGCGAACGAGACAGCACGTTTGCATATATACGTGATGCAACGCGACTGCAATGCGCGCGCGCGCGCGCGTAGGAAACGCGCCCGCGACTTGGTCGCCTTCCTGCAGCGAGGAGGATGCATGCCCTGCTGCTGCTGCAGCAAGAGGAGGAGGAGTCGTTGCCACACGTCAGTGTGGATTTCGGCACGCGTCGCGATATCCGACGCCGTCTAAAGTTCGTCCATGCAGAGAGACACCTTATACACATCACGCAATCATTCAGCTTGTGAATTCTGTGTTGTTGCTTCGAGGGTGGCCGTCTAATTAGCTGCGAAAAGGCAATGAATATTCGGAATGATGTGACCCTCGGTCAGAGGCGTAGCCAGAGGATGGCACCCTGTGCCCCACCAACGATTTTTTTTTAGCCACGACGGACAGTTGAGACACAAAACCATACTCGACGTGCGCGGCCCACACTGCAGATCAAGGTTGTGCGCCCCACCCCCCAAAAATAACAAAATAAAACAATGCCTACGCACCTGCATGCCCCCCGGTCAAGAGCGAAGACAACTTAGCGACCTAAGGCATAATAAACGATTCTTTTTATCTGCGCTGCTGCATACACGCCGTGCATGCATGGTGTTGATTGAAGAGCGATACCGGACATAACAAATCCGTGACGTTAAAAAGGCTAGGGACGTAGAACGGTGGTGGGGGGAAGGGGGGCTGCTAAATGTGAAAACAATTGGAGCTTGGTAAGTAAATTGCCACTTTACGTTGAAAACAAAATCCACTCGTGAAGTGAGGAAGACGACCAAGCGCGAACTGTGAAAGACGTGCTTGAGAGCCGCCGCCCAGAATGTCCCATCATCCACGCAGGTCACCTTGACGTCACAGATGCCGTCGAGAGGTTTCACTTCACAGTATCCACCAAGCTTTTAAATATCCAAAATAAAGCGTTTGAAAGCCTGGGCGCGTTCTGCGCTCCACAAAGCTGGTTTTATAGTGCAGGTCTCTGTCAGCGATCCGATAGAGGGAATAAGGAACTGTCTTGCGCCTGACAACTAATTAAGTGATCGCAGAATAAACACGCAGTGCGCTAACCACAAAAAAAAGCCTCGAACATCCTCCTCTGCTACAGACCTAAGAGACGTGACGACTGAACTAGTGGCAACAGCAGGGAAGACATTCAAGACTCACTGACCTTATAGCAACAGAGCTGCCATTATAGCCAATATGCATCCATCAATGATGTCAATGACTTCGTTCCTGCAACACGTTTAGAATGGCGCTAGTGCGGAAGGCGACGAACAAAGAAATCAATTTAAAAAAAATCTTAATTTGTAAGCAGTTTGAACCTAAGTGCATACATACAGGGCGGTACGTATGCGATAGCGCCACGTGTTGTTTTATAAGAGCGACCAGCTAAGCTGCCCAGTGACTCATCCGCGATTCCTTACGCAGCTGGCATGTTTCTCGGCCCCCCACCTTCCTTTTAGTATAGTCTGCCACAATTGCGGCAAAGTGTACCAATAAAGTGTTTGTTACTGATCTACGTTCGTCTCCAGACCTTCACGTATTACAGAAATACAATGGTGCGCGCCTTTAACTAAGAACAAAGAACAATCAGTTGTCATCACTTCTGTTTACTGCCCGACAATATAATAACAGTGTGTGTGTGTGTGTGTGGCGTGTGTGTGTGCGTGCGTGTGTGTGAGCGTGCGTGTGTGTGTGCGCGTGCGTGTGTGTGTGTGTGCGTGCGTGCGTGCGCGAACCCTTTTAAATATCGAAACACTAAAGTTCTGGAACTTTCGTTTGTTCGTTCGTTTGCTTTACCCTTCGCAAATCGGCAAAACAATTCAGACTAACGCATGGTACCGAAATGCGAGCCCTCCGCTCACCATGTCTACCAATTAATTGTTCAGGCACATCATGCGCGCATCCTGACCAAGCACCTCACTCTCAAAGCTCTCGCTCTTTTTTTTTTTCTTTTTTTTTCTGCTACAGAAGGGATATCTTTAGCATCGACGCGGTTTACGGCCAGGCAACCGCGGTTCGTCACGGGCGCGCAGCGAAAAAGCCCCCGGGGCCCGGTCACGCCGTCGGAAGTCTCCATGGTCGCCGCGCGCATGGAAGGCGCCGATAAGCGAAGATCTGGGAAAAAGAAAAAAGAAAACAAAGGAAAAGAAGGCAGCCGACGACGCCGGCTTCCGTCGGAGGGGGGCGCGCACGCCGGAAGCGGGAGATCCGACTGCTGGCCAGTGCCGATACGGCGGCGGCAACGGTCGCCGCAGAGACACATCTCATGGTCGCCCGAAAGAACGAAGGACCCCCCCCCCCCCCCCCCCCCGTTGGACCATCTCTTTAAGAGAAACGGTAAACGAGGCGCATCAAGCGTTGTTACATGGGCAATTTTCGGAGGGGCTGGTTTTTAGATTGGTAATGGCGTAACTTGAAATGGCTTAAAGTGGAAGCCTTAACACTTTTTCCATCGGCCATAATAGATAGGCCTGCAAAGGGTTCTCCAACAGGAGCGGGGCATGTCCCACTGTACCGCTTCCCCTTCCACTCCCCTCAGCGCCTAGCCGGCCGTTTGACGAGTTTGAAAGAGGCTATAGGCCTTTCCCATACCATACCTATAGAAATCAGTCGCTGATGAAGGAGATTCGCCGTAAAAGGATTCGAACATATCGCTAACGATCTACAAAATCACTAAAATTTCTAAGGCGGTTCTATAACGGAGCTTTTCGCATGGTAAAAAAAAACACTATTACCGGATCGATTGGGGAGGGGGGGGGGGGCGCTAGAGGCCCAACAAATTTGCTTAGCATACCCAAACGAAGCGTTCTTAATTGCGATAGACGAGGAAAATAATGTGCGCACAATTGAGCAATGTCACGAAAATTCAGTCACAATGTCATAAAAAGAAATATCGGCCGAAGCCAGTTATAATGTGGCACGGACCACTACCAAAAATGTTCGAGGGGCACGTGTTTATCATGGTCGTTTGGGGAAGTTAAACCCCTGACATGCTATGGTTATTGAAGTACAAGGTCATCATTCTTGACGGTGTTGGCTCGTGGTACGCACTGATCGGCACATATATAGCACGCATTATCAGGCGCGTGTTATCTGCCGGTCATTTCGCTTTATTCATCAAAGTACTCAATGAAGCAAAAAAAACACTGCAAAAATAGGGTCATTGTAATGCTCGTTTGCACATTATTTTTTTAATAAACTAGAGCACTGTTACGGTACAGTAGAAAAATGTTCGAATTAGGCGGAGTTCGAATTAGCGGGCGGGAGCTTTAGAATGAACGGACGTCGCGGCACACTGCAGAGGAGAGCCCCAAAGGATCTATCCTCTACTCGTTGTTGCGAATTAGGCGCTACTATACCCGTCTGTGGTATATGTTACTTCGTAAAGTTTAAGCTCGTAGATCTCAAACAGCGAACAGACATTGGTTCGCCAGTCAGTGACACGCCAGAAACAAGCGCCGACACGCACTCACATGAGCAATGAGCCTTGATGTCAAAATATGTGAGGCTAGATTGATTGATTGATTGATTGATTGGTGGGGTTTTAACGTCCCAAAACCACCATATGATTATGAGAGACGCCGTAGTGGAGGGCTCCGGAAATTTAGACCACCTGGGGTCTTTAACGTTCTTTAACGTGCACCCAAATCTGAGCACACGGGCCTACAACATTTCCGCCTCCATCGGAAATGCAGCCGCCGCAGCCGGGATTTGAGCCCGCGACCTGCGGGTCAGCAGCCGAGTACCTTAGCCACTAGACCACCGCGGCGGGGCTATGTGAGGCTACACTGTAAACAGAAATAAGCCGAAATGGGAGTAAATGACCTTGTCCTCTAGCGCACACCCAGATAGGAGTTTTAAAAAACCCGTCTCTGGGAGTAAAAATTTACTCCCCATCAGGAGGGGGTTTTCGCATGGTGTCAGGGGGGGGGTTTATTTACATCCATAGGGGAACTTTTTCAGGTCAGTATGGGAGTAAATTTTTTGCATCGACCGAGAAAAAAAAATTACGTCAGCAGCCGTACAATGCGCAAGCGTAACTTTAATTACATTACATTTAATACGCACAACAATGATTACAGTACACAAACATTATCACAACGTTCACGTAATATCACAACACTCGCACTCACCACAGCTTGCCACACGCAGTACACACCTACCATATAGTCACCGAGTATATATAGGCACCACATTCTGACCTCCTGTAGCCCAGGTGAAAGCCTTTTTTTTCTAATAATTAAGCAATAAATACGCGTGGCGTAAGTATGAACTTGCGGTGGTCTGATGTAAGCACTTCAACACACATGCCTTTTATCCTAATCCTGCCTCATATTTAATTTTTTCTTACTATAACGAAAAAGTTTTATCAGTTGACGCTCTGTCGTACAGGCTGAATTCGCATCAGCAGTGCTGTTTGTGGGACCCGTAAAATGCACTGAATCATACACAAAGTGCGCGCGGCCTTGAATGAACACATTAACGAGGCACATTCAGCAGCTCCAGCGATGAACCGAGGTAGACCGCCGCTACCGCGTTCGACGACTAGGCCTCACTCACGAGTACGGCACGGTGATTCGATGAATGACAGCTGGCGATCACAAAATGCTTGCTGATGTGCAGTTTACGTCTCGTTCTTCCCATGCACAGAAATACGTGTCCGCTATCCACGCAGTTTAAGCCTACGGAGCGATAAACTTAAACGAATGAGACGGTTCGCAGTCGCTGTTCCCGTTTGCTCGCAGCATTGCATGTATAGCTCGCAGAGCTCGCCACGGCGGCCGGTGCGCAGTGCGAGCTCGATACGATGCCGGCTTGATACCGACGGCATAGCGAGGCCTTCTTACCACTTAGATGTTACAGCCGGTGAAATACCGGTGACACTCCGAGAAGCCACTATTGGCAGAGACGGGGCGAGCGCGTCGCCGGCGCAACTCTCAGACCGGTTGCCGGCCAGCCTGCCGTAGTCGAGCGAAGCCTACTTCGAACCGCTTCGAAGTTTTACGGTGCAATCGCTGACGATCGTACTCCGCCTCGTTCGGCGCTCGCCTTGTAGTTAGTCATTGACAGCTGCGGTGGCAAGGCGCAGAAGACTGTTATACATCCCAGCAGCCTTCATTTTTGTGTGAAACACATTCTTTGCATCGCCGGTGGTCGGTGCTAGCTCGTAGCGCTTGCCGCGGTGGCCAGCGCACAGTGCGAGTTCGATACGATGCCGGCTTGATACCGCCGGCATAGCGAGGCCTTCTTACCACTTAGATGTTGCAGCCGGTGAAATACCGGTGACACTCCGAGAAGCCACTATTGGCAGAGACGGGGCGAGCGCGTCGCCGGCGCAACTCTCAGACCGGTTGCCGGCCAGCCTGCCGTAGTCGAGCGAAGCCTACTTCAGACCACTTTGAAGTTTCTGATGGTGAAACTCCAGGAGCAGCCGCTGACGATCGTAACAGCTTACTTTTGCTACCATTAATTTATTCTTCGAAGTTTTTTGTTACTCGGCCCTTTGAAGCGTGGCATTCAGGACGTTTCGTTGAGGAATCGGACCGATGTGCAGCGTGGTTTAAGGTGCGAAATATATTGAAATGTTCCCAGTAAATACCAACCGGTCGTTGCTATTCTTCGCTGCACTTATAATTTCGTTGCCTGTTGACAGATGCTTACACGGTTAGCCACACAAATCACATGTGTTTCACACCGACGTGCAAACATATGCCCGTACAGACACACACACACACACACACACCACACACACACACACACACACACACACACACACACGCACACACACACACACACACGTCACACCCAAAGAGGGTTTTTAAAGCTCCTATAGGGAGTTTGTAACCACGTGACCTGAAACTCCCTGGGGAGTTTAACAAGGTCATGTCGTTCATAAACTCTGTGATTAAGGAGGGGGCGTTTTACGATGACATGTGCCGAGTTCACTCCCTACCAGGGAGTAAATAATTGGGGCAGGGGAGTTTTGTGGGCTCATGTGCTGGAGAAACTCCCATCTCGGCTAACTTTCGTTTACAGTGTATAGCTATCCAAAGTTGAGTGTGCGTATATTCGGGAAAAATTTCGAATAACGAATCGAAATAGTGCATAGTTGAAACAGCGAATATTCTTCGAATACTTTCTGATTAACCAGCAACAACAAACTAAATGCTCGAAATGACAAGATGTTTGAACAGCCAAGGAGGAATTTCTCTCGTTCACTTGTTCAAATCACTCCTATACATGCAGTTCGTGTACTTACAAGACTTATCGACGCTATACTGGTCACAGCACGAAGGCGCTATACCTTATTAAAACCACAGTGTCGCCGAAGGGACAGTGAGATGAAATTCGTATACGTATAACTCCGCCATGACCATCATGATGTTGGTAACTGATGACAATAGCCTAATATATACGTATCACGTTCATTTCAAAGCTCTTGACAGAGTACCATCTCGAATACTGAAGTCACTGCTATATTTAGTCCTGCTGTTACAAACCATGGCAAAGGTTCTACTTGCTACTGTATGCGAGCTTGCCTCTGTTTAAATAAACGTGGTATTTTTTTTACGCTTAGAAGTAATCGTAATGTTCCTTTGTTCAAGCTTGTGAATATTTGTTTCAAATAAAATGTCGTGCCATTCTTGGGATGTTTTCAAAACTGTCACCCTACCAGAAAAGGGCTGTTTTCAAAACGGTAGCCTTACTATTCGAGAATTATTGGGACAGTATTATACGATTTGCATTTGTATTCGATTCGGTGTCATCAATATTCAATTCGCATTCGATCGGGTTCTGATATTCGTTATTCGAACACCCCTATGCAAAGCACGTTTACTTACATGGCAAAGATAACGAAGCGGAAATTTAAAAGAAGCAGCAATTTTCACTTGATTGCGTTTCTTGTGTCGCGACTGCAACATTCAAACATTGCCAAAGAGTTTCAACAGAACGACGCGGAACGCTGTTGTTTTCATGTTTTACATCTCTAGTAATTTCGGCGTGGCTTGGTTCTGCAACAAATTCTGAACACTCGGGGCCGACTTCTACGAGGTGCGAACAAAACCACAGGTTCTCGGTTCGAATCGACCGTCGTCGATACTGAGGCGTTCGAATTCTCGGCAGTTTTTCCCCGCAAAACAAACAACCAAAACAACAGCCGTGCTGGGACCAGGGCGTCAGTTCGAATTAACCGAGTTCGAAGTATGCTACACAAGGAGGCTGCGAACTCGATGCAATGGTCACGTGAACCATTACACACCGAAAAGAGCGGACGGCACCGGCGACGTCTTATCGCGGAACGACACGTCCGGCCCTCTGATGACCGTTCCTGGTGCTATGCGAGTGATTCACCACTGCCGCACATGGCACTCGGCTGGCTGCAGAACCCACATTGGAGGTGATAGCTGCAGCAATGAACATTCGTCGGTTTCCTCTTTCGATGTATAACGATTAAGGAACTTTCCTAAACCGTCGTGTGACTCTGGACCACCAGTAAGTGTCGTGTATGAAAGAACGGAAAAAAGAGAGAGGGTTTACTGAAATAATTAATTAATTCGTGGGGTTTAACGTCCCAAAACCACCATATGATTATGAGAGACGCCGTAGTGGAGGGCTCCGGAAATTTCGACCACCTGGGGTTCTTTAACGTGCACCCAAATCTGAGCACACGGGCCTACAACATTTCCGCCTCCATCGGAAACGCAGCCGCCGCAGCCGGGATTCCAACCCGCGACCTGCGGGTTTACTGAAATAATGACAAAGAAAATCGGTCTCCGCCACAGGGCTTGCAGGCAGTATAAAGTGTACCATCCACGTATCAATTTTACCTATACTCTCTTCATCGGGTGATCGCTCATTCAATCACTCCCCCGCCCCCTCCTCCTCCACACCTACAACAAATCATACGAATCACCTGTAACTCTTTTCCTCAAGGCAAATGAGTAATTAAGTAATTACGCGTTTTATGCTCGAGAATACACCGTTTTGGGAGCTCGCCCGACTGCACTAATGGTATAAATTCATTCCGACTGGCTTCGAGTTCAGTTTTTTTCTTTCCTAACGATTTGCGGAGAAATAACACTTTTCCTAAACGATGATGACGCTCGCGACCCAAAGTGAATATCTTGTATGAAAGAGCAGGTGAACGTGTTGACTGAAAGAAAGACAAAGAACTCAGTCCGAACCACGGCGTATGAAGGCCTGGGCTCAGTCCGAACCACGGCGTATGAAGGCCTGGGCTAGTGCGGTCTACCCTCAATGTATAGAGCAAGTCGAAGAGAAAGAAAAGACTGATAGAAGATAGCAGGCATGGCTTTCTTTAAGGCATCGCGTTATGCCTGTATGTCCTGTGCCTGTATTATGTCCGTATCGGGCAACACTTCAAACATAACCTATCCTCATCATCATATGTACGCACTTTTCAGGACATAGGCCTCTCTCATCTCCCGCCAATCAAGCCGGTCCTGTGCTTGCTGCTGCCACTTTATACCCGCAAACTTCCTAATCTCATCTGCCCACCTAACTTTCTGTCTGCCGCTAACCCGCTTGCCTTCTCTGAAAATCCAGCCAGTTATAGGATGACTAGCAGTCATCCTACCTACGCGCTACGTGCATGATATCCCCAATCCCCGGTTTATTCCCTGACCCACTCTGCTCTATTACTGTCTCTTAACGTTACACCTCTCGCAAGTTGAGCCCTCCTAGTAAGACCTCCAGGTTACTGCTCCGTAACTACCAGCAAGATGCAGCCATCATGTATACATCCTCTTAAGGAATAGTGGTAGACTACCACAATGATTTGAGAATGCTTGCCCCGCCGCGGTGGTCTAGAGGCTAAGGTACTCGGCTACTGACCCGCACGTCGCGGGATCGAATCCCGGCTGCAGCGGCTGCATTTCTGAAGGAATCGAAAATGTTGTAGGCCCGTGTGCTGAGATTTGGGCGCACGTTAAAGAACCCCAAGTGGTCGAATTTTCTGGAGCCCTCCACTACGACGTCTCTCATAATCATATGGTGGATTTGGGACGTTAAACCCCACATATCAATCAATTCTTCATCTATGTGCTCAATGATTGATTGATTTGTGGGGTTTAACGTCCCAACACCACCATAGAGAGGCGCCGCAGTGGAGGGCTCCGAGAGTTTCGACCCTTTGGTGTTCTTTAACGCGCATTTACATCGCAGAGAACACGAACCACTATACCATTTTGCCTCCATCCAAATGAGAACGCCACGGCCATGAACGAACCTGCAACCTTCGGGGCTGCAGCCGAGCACTCCAGCCGCTGATCCACCGAGGCAGACACTTTCACGACTTGGCTCCGCGGTTACTCTGTCCTACGCAGACATATTCCTTTAATACTTCCAACGCCTCACCAATGTCTTACCGCCTATCCCAAAGCGATGTTCTCTGCCAGCGTGGTTTAGGGGCGCCTCGTTTCCGGCGCCTTCCACTAAGGCGTCTCTCAAAGTGACGTCGTAGTTTCGGGACGTAAAACCCGAATAATTAACTATTACTCTTTTAACAAAGACGTCTTTATGGCACTCCCCGAAATCGAGTGCGCATGACATGCCAGGCGCGCGCACGATGCCTTGTATCAAACAACGCGACTGATTGATATGTGGGGTTCAACGTCCCAAAACCACCACATGATTCTGAGAGACGCCGTAGTGGAGGGCTCCGGGAAATTTCGACCACCTGGGGTTCTTTAACATGCACCCAAATCTGAGCAGACAGGCCTACAACATTTCCGCCTCCATCGGAAATGCCGCCGGCGCAGCCGGGATTCGAACCCGCGACCTGCGGGTCAGCAGCCGAGTACCTTAGCCACTAGACCACCACGGCGGGGATTAAACAACGCGAAACAACGTGGGATCGAAGATTGGGAAACATCTACGAGACGGTTCGTCCCTGCCCTGCAGCAGCGTGAATCTCCTTGACGTGCGTAACTTTGCAAGAAGCGCCGTCGTATAGTATATATAATACGCGGCCTGTCGATACCCCCCCGCTCGTATAGCAGCCGACCGACCGACACGGTGGCTTCCGCCGCGTGACCTTTCGCTTCGTGCGCGCATCGCGGTTTCGCATTAACCGCCGGCAACGCATATGACGCGGCATAGAAGCTCGCCGTCGTGACTTCGCTGCAGCGAGCCGGGGAATTTCGCTAACAACGCGCGCGACTTCTTCTATACGCCACGCGTTTATTAAGAACGCCGCAGCGGCGGCAGAGCGTAAGTCACGCTTTCTCTCGACGCATTCACGCCCGTTTCATCTCGTGAAAAAAAAAAAAAAAAACTTCGTTCTGGCCATTCCTTTTTCATTCTTTTTTTTTCGGACGCAGTTGTTGAAAGGTGTGTTCCGCAATGGCGCTTTTTCGAATAAAATGCCTCTTTCCTTCCTTCCTAGGCAGTTCCTTTCGCTCATTTTCTGTAACTGCTAGAAGATGTGGTGATACCCGGTAATGACGATCTCTGACCGACTGATTGGTTGATATGTGGGGTTTAACGTCCCGAAACAAACATATGATTACGAGAGACGCCGCAGTGCAGGGCTCCGGAAATTTCGACCACCTGGGGTTCTTTAACGGGCACCCAAATCTGGGCACACGGGTCTATAGAGCATTTTCGCCTCCATCGAAAATGCAGCCGCCGCAGTCGGGATTCGATCTCGCGACCTGCTGGTCACCAGCCGAGTACCCTATAGCCACTATAGACCACCGCGGCGGGGTGATCTCTGACCGAGTTCACCCCGACTACAATGTTTTCTGGTCTCGGCTAACTGCTGGATTTGCGCTGTAATAACGGCCGGCGACTTTGTTTCCTACACGACGACGTCATGAGGTGACGTTATTACGTCTCTTAACGTCACTTGACATTATGACGTCATCACACGATGACGACGCTGGGGTGTGCCGATCAAGGAGGCAGTGCAAAAGCAGATGAGATGCAGATAGCTTGCAACGCCTCCGATCTCGGAGGGAAGGCAATACCACGTTGGGTGCTGGAAGCCTTCGTAAGAGGGGCGGGGAAGTATCAATACGCCGCCTGAGAAGTTTACCTTCGCCTTCGCGGCTTAGCGAATGTACAAGGGACCCATGCGAGCTTCTTTTTAGGGGGCGAAGCCCCTTACGCCGGGTGCCGTATGTCCCGTGTCGTCGTAGTAGCCAGTTACATTGCATTGCATGTCATTAAAAAAACGGTGTCACAGCATATCCAAGGAGTGAATGATGATGAGTCGAGCGAAGAGTCCATCAATCCGGGCATGCGTCCGTCCATGCGTCCGTCCGTACATCCGCTTCGCCCCACTCGTCATCATTTACCTCGTGGATATGCTGTGATTTCTGTTTTTGTACTTTTTTCCTGGCGATGATGGCTATGTGCATGAGCCGCCGGCGGGGTCGTCATATATGACGTGGATGACGCGATGCGACGTCCGTCATTGCCCCGAAATCGGATTTGAAACGTACTACGATTAATGAGCATCAATAAAAAGTAACAGAAATCTCATCGCGAAAACTTCACGTGAATAGACTTGTACTTATATACGGTTTACTGTAACCAGTATTATACGTTCTATCCTTCCTTATCTTGCTGCATGCGTGTGAAGTCACCTTTTTCCCCCAACCCTCTCCCCAGAGAATCACAGCAAAACAGGATATTTGTCCCAGTTAATCTCCCCACTTTTCGTTTCCTTCTCCTTGGTGTGAAAACTCGCATTGCAGTTTCGATGTAACAGTTGTCGGATCGTCATACACATCCGCGAACGATTTCTGTTCGTGATAATTTACAGCGACAATAGACACTTATTCATCCGCGTTTAGGCGGTCTTTACTTTAATATCGCCATTTAGTCGCCATACAGAGAACGTTTCCGAGCCCCACCAAAAATGACGGGAAGCGTTTCGCAAGCGAACCCAGACGTGAGTATTGCGGCACTAGCAATACAGTGAGACAAGATGTTCACACGTGCGTTGCAACATCGCGCCTACCCTTCAGTGACGCTTCTGACGTCTATTTGTACTTAATACAGGTGCACCACAAGTAACGCCTCCGTCCGACCACGGACTCACACGCAACGCAAAGAATAGGCGGCCTTACCGCGACGAGTGTGCGTCTCAACGGGCACATTTCCCTCACAAAATCAAATGGCTTTCTTGAAGCGTTCGGCGAATCGCTTGCATCGACACTCGTCGCCATTGGCTTCTGCAACTCTTCGTTTTTTTTTTGTTGTTGTTGTTGTTGTTGTTTTGTAACACCGAGACTTGCCATAGACAGAATGGCCTCGCATCGCCAACCGTGCAATCTTGACGGAGCTTGATTCCTCGCAATGCCCTTGCGCGCCTCAGGTAGACGCTTTGACGACGGCGGCCCGTCGCGCACCCCAGCGACAGCGGGATGAGGCGAGGGAAATAAAAAAAGAAAGCGACAAAACCCGGACCATTTCGTCACAATCGCGTCCGGGAAAAGCAAGGCCCCCGGAGCGGCCACGTTGTCTCCAGGGGTGGGGATCGAGTCGCGCGAAAGTTGTAACGCGCTACGTCACCAGAAAGCGTGCCCTGAAGTGTTCGTGCAGCGTTGACACGCAGTTGTTGCAGTTGATGCAGTTGTTGCGTTGATGCAGTTGTTGCGTTGATGCAGTTGTCGACAAATGCCGTAGTACACACCACACGTGACCACAAATGCACAAAAAAAAACATAAAAAACAATTGAGAACCCCGCGAACGGACCGCTACGCAAAAAAACTTCTCAGGCGCCACAGGGTCCCCACGGCAGCCTACCAGCGTATCTGCGCTTACTCCAATGACGCATGCGCAGTCGGAGAAAAGTGGTGTAACTGCAGTAACGGTAGCCCCGCCGCGGTGGTCTAGTGGCTAAGGTACTCGGCTGCTGACCCGCAGGTCGCGGGATCGAATCCCGGCTGCGGCGGCTGCATTTCCGATGGAGGCGAAAATGTTGTAGGCCCGTGTACTCAGATTTGGGTGCACGTTAGAGAACCCCAGGTGGTCGAAATTTCTGGAGCCCTCCACTACGGCGTCTCTCATAATCATAGTGTGGCTTTGGGACGTTAAACCCCACATATCAATCAATGCAGTAACGGTAAAACAGAATGGTGGCGGTGGTTAGAAGAAGAAGGCGCCTAATTTTTGGAAGGTGAACGTAGCAGGGAGCACTTAGGGGTGCGTTCGATCCTGATCTGGCTCATTTGCGGGTGTAGTCACGGAAAGCAGTCTAGAAATTCAGTATATCTTAAATTAATCGCAATCGAAACTCGCCTGTAGCCTTGTTATTCGTATTGTCGTCGGGCTAACTGAAACGAACTATTTATTTGCAGAGATCTCTCGAGTCTTCAAGAGTTCCCGCCAGCTCTGACGAATAACCTTATATGCGTATTCCGACGAAGCCAAAAGACAATGAACCCCGTGAATGATGTGGTGCATTAATTTAATTTAACCGCAGTGTAGTCATTGTGACGTAAACGCTTCGTGGTTGACGAAAAGTAAACAACTTTTTGTCTTTGTGGGGGGGCTCTTGCATCCACTACCTCCCAAAGTCGTGGGTTCGGTGCACGCTTCGTCTCATGGGCATACCGAGGACGTTTTCGACAACGCTGCACGCAACTACACTGAAGCATGGCGCCCACAAGGCGCGGTTTACGCCATTAAGTCGAAGCGAATGCGCGCGCACCAATGCACACAAAGGCGTGCCCTGTCCCGCTGCAGGCGTCGACGCAAAGGCACGTCATGTAGCAGGCCTGAGGTCAGCGTAGTAGCTACACGAACAAGCGCCACGGAATTCCGTAAAAGTGTCGCGCCAGCGCTGCAGGAAGGCATCAACTCGCGGTAATTTGGGCAGCGCAAAACAGACGACGATAGGGGGACAACGAAACACGAACGCTGCTACAGAAGTGATGGCCCCATTCAAGTCTAAACTGAATTAAAGAATGAACAGGGTTGAAATCGATCGGTCTATGTTGTTCCAATGTGCACTGCACGCCTGAGTGACCTGTGCACTAGAGTCTGCTAGAGCCAACTCGCTGAGATAGCGCCAGTTTTGAGGGAGAGCATGCATCCAGTCACACAAGTACTTCGTAACAACGCGCAGATTTGTGAAAATGAAATTCGACATTATTGACTGCGTTCTCTCCATTAGCAATGACAGGATAGATAACGTTGGGGTTTTTGTTTAATTTTTTTTCCTGTATGTGATGCAGCGGTTCATTCATCCATGTTGGAAATATTCTTGAGGAGCACAAAAGCTTTGCATTTCATGGCCTAACTTCGAGCTTGCCGGAAGTTCAACACAAAATCACTATAGTGAATAAAGTGTTCATGATATGCACTTCGATTACTTTTTTCCCCTTTTAGACAACAGTACTGAACAAAAATTATGTAAAGACTACCTGCATAGCATTTCTCCACATGAGAGTTTCCATAATTATACAAAAGCAAAAACTCTGCTTTGGACAGGGTTTGCCCACAGCAATTGGCAAGTCTGCAGTACTGCTGACTTTCAGCAGTAGCTGGCTTTCACAAGATCTCCACCAGCCATAATAAAAGCTTACAGTAGTACCAAGCTTAAAACACACTTTTGAATACACTGTTTTCACTGAAGCCGCCTCAGTCCCCTTATGAACAAATGATGCTGCCTATGATGCTACAAGCCCTCATAGCTAGCACGGTGCCCAAACATCTATCCAGCACATTCCACAAGCCAATATAGGCAGCCAACACTGCACAAGCTGGTGGTTAGCATTGAAGGCATTGCTCTGTCACTGCTCATCACAACACACTGACCATTTAACTGTTAACCAGCATCATGCTGGGAACACTGCTCCACAAGATCATGGAGCCGTTGAAAGCAGCTGCACACTAAAATGCGTGCAAGAAGCTTGACAATTACAATCATCATTGATTCACTCTGGACGACCAGAGTAAGGATGAGATGACAACCACCTGTTCTTTATAGAAAACATGATGCAAGTATTTCAATTATGCTCGTCAGCTAGCTAAGCCACTCACATTTTCAAGTAATCTGCAGTGTCATCATCATCATCATTCATCATCATCATCATTTACCAAACACCGCGGCGTGCCTCTCTGGGAGCTCTTGCGTAGATCAAGGCGCAAACAGCCACGAAAGAACGAGCTCACGCATCTGGCAGTTTAAACGCTGGCAGCCACCGCTGCTCCGCTTTGGCAGTTCCCAATAAAGTGTCGAGATCGGCGCAACCACGTTGGCCACCTTCACGACGTCTCACGTCTCGTCTCTTTCATTACAATTTAATACCTCACGCTTGTCAAAATCGACATCTTGTCTTAGCATACTCGGAACAGTGCATGTTACTGCGAAGGTCATGAATTTGGTCCCTTCCCCCCAAGTAGTAAAATGTATTTTGCCAACTTTCACGTCTCTTTCTTGTACAATTACTTCATTTAACACAATAGGTAACAAATTAGTGCCCCCTGTATTTACTTGGCTTCATTATATATTAGCTGCATACAGTAGTGAACCATCAGTAATACTCAACTCAAATGACCCTAACAATTTGGAAGCGACCAATCATGCCTCCCACAGAAGAGCTATTGCCTCCAAGGCGACAGCAGACTTGACTACATATAGTACAGCAATGTGGTGGGCATCAGGCTTTAATTGGTTAAAAAAAACTGGTGCGACTTTCACAGCTCAGTCAAGTGTGCCACTAGCACTACCTTAGGTCCTTTTTGATAGCATTACAATACCAGACTTGCACGATGCTGAGTCGCTTTTTTTATTTGTTTGTTTATTTGCCAACATACACAGTGCCCTATGTTTTTATGCATTTGACAGCGTATTGTTCTTGTAAATTTGTTGCGTTTCATCACAATGGCCAACCCTCTAGAGCAGTAATGTTGATCTTTCATGTGATTACTATTCCAGATGACAGTCTATAATAAATCCAAGTTACCTTTCTTTCACTGAACGTACTTTGATTTTTATACTGTCGCAGCACATATTTAAACTTCTATAATACCTCCATCTTTCATAAGCAACTATAGGGAAAGTTAAGCAGCCCAATGCATTTCTAACACATATACATTGTGCGATAAAGCTATCGGGAGATAGCGGACATCAGCGTTTAACTGTCTGCTTACATTTAACATCGTACATCTAGGACTAAATCCACTTGCCTTCGGTTAGCCATGTTGCTTAATGATAAGTATAAAATCATGACTGGTTGGTGATTGCTTTTTAAAAACAGTTATAGTAAAGAAACATCTTTGTTTCTGAACATACTAACTTTTTAATTTTCGTTATGAAAACAAGAGCATCAGCTGCCACAATTTGATCCCCAATCAACTCTGCTCTAGTCTCATCTCTTCCTATAATTTTGTGTTCCATAACACACTGCATGGTTCATAACTTCTAAAAATTTCTTTGTTTATAGTCCACGTTCACCCCTCCCCCTCATACGTTGGTATGGGCAGTATGTTTCAGAAACAACGGTTAATCGCCTGCCACTATTTCGGGATGTCTGCCATAAGCACTTTAGCTCATCTTTATCCTTTGGTAAATTTCCTTTCCAGTCAGTAAGAGGCCAAGATATAGATACTCTTGTAGAGACTCAAGATGCTGAGTGCTAATCATTAAAGCACTCTTCCTTTTGTCCGACTATCAACCATAACTTTTCTTTTACTTGTTCACATTCGCTCCTCGCATTGCAATTTCTCCCTACAACACTATGACAAGTGCTTATGTGGGGGGAATCCCTGCTCGGTGATTGGCTGCACGCCGATAACGTATTGCTGATGTCATATCAAGTTGTCGCGGTGGGCGGAGTCGCAACAACAGGCTATGCCTTGCCCTCCCTAGGGCGGAAAAGGGTGGTAAGGCCGTGCGAAAATTCGAAACCAGCTGAAACGGATGTTCTAAATGCCCGTAAGTACCTTATTATAGCACGAATTCACAAAATTCTTGCGGCAGCATGTTTACATAATAAAAGTATGCATCTTTCTCGTAAATACAATTTTTCTTACCTCAGGGTTGTTTACTGGCTCTTTAAGTGCCTTTAACACAAATATCGCGGCAACATACATCTTCTGTTTAGAATAAACGTATACTGTTTATTCACTGGTATTCATTACTGATTCAAGAAATATGCATGACTTGCAAGTCTGAATGCAGTGCTACATTAATAGCAGTATTATCCTGCACCTAATGAAGGTCTTTGACGAGCATCAGTATTCCCAAAATCACACGAGTGCTCTAATATTTGTATTCTTGTATGTGTGTTTTAGAATACCTTTTGCATCTTTTTGCAGAAGTATTCTGGAAACATCCCGTTACACCAAGAACATACCTCAGTATCTGCACCATACGCTTTCAATAAAATTGTTTCAATATCTGTATTCTGAAATACTTTTCTGAATATATCCGCCCAGCCATGGTTCCACGTAAGCCTTGGTGTTGCGATGCTTCCAAGATTGCTGCCGTCACTACTGGGTCTAACGAAGTTTTTGGTTTGCACTAGTACGTCCTACAACGTAAGCTACGTAATAAGTAGCTCAGTTTCCTGGATAAAATTTAAGGAGTACTAAGGATGCTTGAGAGTCTGTCAAGGCAATAGAAATGGGGTCATTGTAGAAAACAGATTTTTCAATCATCTATTTTATCACGCAGCTGTCTTGCATTGTAAAGTATCCCTGCCTTGCTGCTGGCTTGCTCTATGGGTTGGTAAAAGTGTTTGGTTTGTTTTATGCTGCTTTAAGTTACCTTTGTAAATGGAAGTGAAAGTAATTTGTTGGGTAATATTATTTTCCAAGTCTTCTATGTCTCCTTTCCTGTGAACTAATATAATGTAGGCACTTTTCACAGCTTACTGGCTCTTTTGATTTCTTGAAGCATTGGGAGGGGCATGGGTTGAAATAGCGTTGGTATTATGTGCATGCAATGTGTCTGCACGTCTATACCGAGAGGTAAGTGCCCACTTTCTGAAATATGCTGTACCAGCTTCAGTAGTATGTTGAAAACCTATGCAAGAAATGTGCACACAAAATAGGCACCAACTAGCTCTGTGCTTCTGAGTATGTTCACAGTCCCAGTTGCATTGCATACCTTGACGGTCACTACGTTCCAATGCATGTTTAGTTCTGATGAATGTATATGATGTTTCATTTCACCTTATTTTTCCGCGCTGAGATTGGCGTCTCCAAGGCAACCTTCGATCGAGCGCAACACGATTCATAATATCATGAGTCTCTACATCAAGAAACCTTACAAACTACTTGTTCCAACTAGAAGCTGTGCGCCGGCTATTTACCATTGTCGGGGTCAGCGTAGAGCATGTGGCAATCCCTGAGTATTCGTTCGTTGACGGTCAGCGTTGCCGATTCGGCAGAGTTAGCAGCGTTCCGCTGCTTTGCTCTGGAAGTCATGCTGCAAAACGAGGAGAAATGAAATGAAAAGCCATCAGGTTTTTTTTCCCCAGATCTTTCGTGACGCACCAAATGCGGCACGATGCGAGACAAAGATACATCAAACGAGGCGGCTATTTTTAAACAAGGTCTTCTCGGCATTCGAGGGAATTGAAAGCAACAGTGCTCTTAGAACAACCTTTGAAGCGCCCTTTGCTCGTCAACATTTATACTGCGTGCCTTACAACCCCGCTACGAGCTACTCAGGAAGGAAGTGTTTATGTAATAATCACACCACTAACACGTTACTCCAGCTGGCATGGCAACGTTTCCTCTTAATTAGATTGTCGACATGTGCCCAGTCTTACAGTAGGCTCCGTTGAACAAGCTGTACTTATTACGCCTACCTTTGTGTTCCCGCCTGTAAGCAACAGCTTGTAATTATGATGTAACCGTTGGCGGGCAAACGAAATAACGTTTATATATTCACCGCACACACGAGCACTGTTAGCGCGAGGTTCTAGTTGCACAGAAACCAACTAAAAGGGAACAAGATGCCAGTAGATTGGCGCAACGAGGCTAAAGACGCACTGTGGTATAGTTAGCTGAGATGATACTTACATTGTACTTTTCCTAAAACAAGGTATTAGCTGCCAAGCGCGATGGTATCAGCTACATCAGCCGCGTTTGCTACGTTCTTGTTAGTAAGCAAACGCTGCACATGCCGCCACCGCCGCGCATAGGCAGGTGCTGCCACCTGTTACTTTTTAGAAAAACCAATTAACGCGCTTTCATTGTTTTGAAGCGGGAACATCAGTATTTCTCTCTCCTTAACGAAACAAATTGTCTATTAAACATTAAACTTTTTCGAGGCAAAAAAATGTTACTTAATAGCTCAAAAGTTGAATTAAACCTTCTTAGTTTTTACAAATTGTAAAATAAATGTTATTCTAGAAATACTTATAAAATATGTGCCATAAAAATAGTTGTCGCCACGGAGGAAGGAAAGGCTTACCTTCTCTTCCTCCGTGGTTGTCTCTGAGCGCCCATGCAATGATTGGCCGCCAAATTTAAACGCCACTTATTTACGGAGCGTGGTGGAGCGTGAGCAATCACTCGGAAGATGAACGCCCAGCATCACTTTTCAGATCGGCTCCTCCAGCGATGCGCCTCTCTTTAACGCACTAAATGCATCTACACGCTGTCGGCCCTTTCGTACAGAGCAAGTTCATGTAACAATACGACTCATACGAGATACGACCATTTCTGTGCGGTACTTCTCGAACGGACGACTCCTGAACAATGTCGCCTTCAAGAGGTGTATGCTGAAGGCGGAAGAATCTTTACAGCTCCTTGATTCGCACAGGTTTCTTCATTGGTGTTTCGATGTGTGATACACGACTAGCAACGTTTGTGACTCCATCAGTCTTGATAAATACTGCGAAAAATTAGTACTACGCTCTAAAAAAGAGCGAGTAAAAAGGGTGTCTTTTTGTCCCACAACAATAATCGTCTATATTGCGTTCCATCCTTGCGCTTTCGCCCCGCGCCCGGTACATTCCGGTCCCGATCGACATGCCCATTATCAGGGTTACATTGCATTCTCGATAGGAAAGTGGCCAGCGCTGAATTTTCAAGAAAGGAAGCGCACGCAAGCGTGATGACGATTATTGTTGTGGGACAAAAAGACACCCTTTTTACTCGATATTTTTTAGAGTGTAGACATTGCATAAGGAATAACTTTTGAGACGTAGACGCAAAACTAAACAGTACGAGATTGTGTATAATGGATTCAGAAGCGTAGCCAGATTTTTTTTTTTGGGGGGGGGGGGGTCAACAATATGTCTTTAATGCGTGTTCATGCACGCGCGTTTTTGTGTGCGTATATATATACGCTAGTAAAGTTGAAAACTTTTGAGAGAGTTTGGACGCCGAACCCCACTCCAAACAGCA
Source organism: Rhipicephalus annulatus (assembly GCA_013436015.1). NCBI lineage: Eukaryota > Metazoa > Arthropoda > Arachnida > Ixodida > Ixodidae > Rhipicephalus > Rhipicephalus annulatus. The sequence continues at coordinate 15,386 of WOVY01002549.1, read as the reverse complement.
GCACTTTTTGAGCATGGTCAGAAAACACTGCCGATCGGTAGTCGAGGCTCCCTGAAACACGGAAGCCCAACTTTACGGCGTAGCACGTGGCCTGGAACTTACTTTCGATTCAACTAAAAGTCAGCTGAAGGTCGCGTCGTCTTCCCTCTACAGATGTGTCATTTACACAAACTACTACGGCATATTCGTCTTTTCGGTCAGTGTCAACGTAGCAATAACAGCAGCACGTGTTGCTACCCAAGAAACCTCTGCAACACCAAAGCAGAAATCTTGTGTTTTAAGTTTTGCTAGAGTGAGGAAAGACTTTTTTTGTTGTTCTGCTTTCAGGTAGAAGGGGGGCACATAAAGTTAAAGGGACACTAATGTCAAATAACAATTTAAGGTCAGAGTGAAAGCTCAATGTATGATAACATCTAAAACGACAATATTATCAACAACAGTACCCTACTTACCGAGAAATTAGGGTAAGTGCACAGGAACACAAGCGCCGCAGTAAGACTTTTCAAAATGATCTTGATGACATCAGACGGCAATGCATCACTAGTAATCAATCTAACTGCACTAAATAAAGAACCTTCCATGCATCAAGAGATGCAATAAAATGTGTCTTGTTCGTCTTTTTTTTTTATTCATGGAATAAAGAACCGCCGCACGTTACTATGGGGAATGGGCCGAATGGCACGAGTGGTTCAAAAATTCAATTTCCGCGTGGTTGTTGATGATGATGATGATGATGATGATGATGATGATGATGATGATTAATTGTGGTTCTGCCCTTTGTAACGGGTAGGCAGCTCTCTACTGCCTTAACCAAAAAAAAGAGGGGAAGAAAGAAAAGGAGGAAGACGTAAAAAAAGAGAGAGAGGCAGAGAAAACAAAATGTGACATACACACACACACAAAAAAAAACGAGTTACCACGTTTGCAACAGCCAGCCATAGTCTCCTGGCAGACCGGCTACATTGTCTAAACGTCTACATTGTCTGCGCGTCAGCACTGTCTGCGCGTTCTGCGCCACCACTGCACCAATCTCTGTTTTGTAACGTGGACCGTTTTGGCCCCCGCTGTGCTCTTCTCTGTATCTCCTAGAATCTCATTGGATGGATGGATGAATGAATGAATAAATGGAGGGATATGGCTGTACCCTTTAGATTGGACGATGGCTAGCGCCCCCAAGCCGTAATACTCAATGAACCAATAAACTATATATTTATTCCCGATAAATGGATGGATGAATATGGCTGTACCCTTTAGATCGGGCGGTGGCTAGCGTGATCAAGCCATAATACTTAATGAACCAAAAACTAGATTTATTTTTTTCCCTTCAAATAGTGAGGTTGAGGATTCGTACTTTGCAGTGAAGGGTTTAATTTTCACTCGTGCTTTCACTTTAGCCACCAATCAGATAACCTCCTTATAGTTATTTCTACCCGCTTAAAGTCTATTTTGCCCTCCCTGTCCCTAAACCCCAGTGCTTTAGAAAACTCTGCGCCATCATTCTGAACTATAGGGTGAAGCCTTTTACAGAACATTATCAAGTGTTCGGCAGTTTCTTCTTCCTCTCCACACGCACTGCATGCCGTGTCTACCCCTTCGTATTTGGCCCGATATGTCTTGGTTCGCAATACTCCCGTCCTGGCCTCAAAACAGCGGGAAAATGGTGCCCTCTAGGTGACCCGGGCACAAGTCAGCGCAGCGGATAAAGATGTGTTTTGTGGTCTCCTCTTCAGTGCCACATATTCAACATGTAACCGAATATGCCGAATACACGGGACAGGTGGTGCCATCTAGTAGGAAGCAGTTGAAACAAAAAACGTCGGCAATCTCAAAGCTAATGGCGGGAAATTGATCAATGGCCGTCGTTGCTGCTGCGGCTCCCGCTGCTTTCCGTCTGCTGCTACTAGCGCAGTAAAGCTGGGCAACGTTGTGCACGGCAACAGTGACGTGCATGGAGGAAGGAAGGAAATCTAGTTTTTCCTTCTACCGTGGTGACGTGAGACGGTCCGCTGAGTCCACTTCTTGAGTCGGGTGATTTGAAGTGCGCTAATGAAATCAAATCAAATCAAATCAAATCAAAGTTTATCAAAATTGGATTTATTAAATCAAATCAAACCAAATGCGGACCACTAAAACGTGATTTTATTTAAAAATACCACTTCCTTGGCACAAAAGTAGCGCTACGAGGTTTATGGACCATCATTTCAACAATGAACGTCGACTTAATATATGTCTTTAGTGTCCCTTTCAAGAGTAACTCTTTTAACGTTGTATTTCGCTTAAAAGAAAGTGCACTTGAAATATCTGACCACCCACAGGGAGGGAACTCTTGAAAACGAACTGGCTACTCGTTAAGGCTTCTGTTCTTCACCAATACTGCTGAGATACGCCGGCACACAGAACCGGAAGTCATCCAGCACCTGTGTTTGTAAAGAGCGATAGGGTCTATATCCAAAGTCACCGCCTTTGGCTGTTCTAAGCATCGTGAGTTGACGTCACGTAGAATCCGAAGAGCTCTTTCGTATATTTAAGGACAAATACGAGACCGAGCATTGCGTCTCCCCAGTGTCGTTTATTCCAGCTAAAAAGAACCAAGCTCCTCATGCCACTCACCGTGGCTCTTCTTCTGGAGCGCGTTATGTTCACTGTTTTTAACAAGCTGCATAGTTGCCATGGCCGCCACGAAATGCCACCACGTGCCCGCTCGCGAACACTGAAGGTAAGCCGGCGTTCGAAGGGGAAAAAACGGCAAATAAATTGCTCAGTGTCATGGCGCGCGCTGACGAAGGGCCGCATCCTCTGACCGGATGATCAAGGCAGCGCGCTGCAATGATCAAAACACAGAGAAAAAAGGCATTTTGTAAATTCCAAGAGTGCATTTGCGCAAACCTGTGCATTTGCGCACTCTTCTTCTGGCGTTTGATATCGGTGGGATCCACATCCTTGGGGCGCCTCTCAGAACCGCTTGCCATGGAACCATCACCGTGCCACTTAGGGCTAGGAGACGTCTGACGAAGGAGCGTTGCCGCGCGCGGTTGTGCCATCGCGTGATTGCCAAGAAAGAGTGAGGGAGAGAGGCTATATATATATAGCTGGCACCATCCCAGGGCACGGACGGACGGACGGTCGAACGCCGCGAGTTTGCGAGAACGCGCACTATTCGCAACGTCAAGGTGGTTCGCACGGTAAAGACGAAGGTGAGTGGGAATCCTTGCGTACGCGCACCGCACGTGCACGAGTATGTCGTGGTCGCTTGAAGCTAAGACATGGGGCAACTTTTCGCTCAGCCGGCTACCTTTCGAAGGGACGATTTCATCTTAAAACAGGGACGACACAGACGAAGTGCATCTAACAACTGATTCAAAGAAATGAAAAGACTAAAAAGGAATTGAAGACATACAAAGGAGAGGGCACTGGGGGAAACTGCTCATGCGCTAACATGGGTGCTATGTGATAAACTCAGTCAAATGTGAAAACATGTGCGTTTATCTTTTCAATATTTACGGTTACACAGTGTCATATCAGTATCCAAGATGTAACGTGTGCGATTTATCCTGTTCCTGTCATCCCCATCCCTGCGTGGCTTTCACCACACCATCCCGCACGAGAGAATAAAGAACGTGCTTGAAGCGTGAAACAAATTGTTAGAATTCCGCTCGTACTTTTTTTTTTCATCTGATTCTTGAAGCGCCATGCGATAATAGTGAGACTGATTCACTACAACCAAGAAATGTGTTCCCAAAGCTTCTAAACCTTACCTTACCGACTCATAAACCTTACCGAGTTCAAATGCGATACAGTATACAGTCTCTTCCTCGCCCTCACTAACCTTTTCACAAACGATATCTCCTCCTCGCCACTTCTTCAGAAAACACGAGGACTTTCTGCTAAACGTTGAGCCAGTCAAGATTTGGCGCTTCTCGACTACACGCTGCTACCTCAGATCGCGCAGCCGCAAACACAGAAGACGATGTGAAATCCGTTTATCGCACACGATATTCATGCGAGGCTAATTTCCCAGCTTTGTTTAGTTTGACATACCTGTGCATGAGGCATCCTTCCGCCCTATTCCTCGCTCAGCCCCCTTTCGATACGAGCGTGATTCGTATATACGAGGTCGTCATGATGATGCGAGACAAGTCAGAACGGGCATGTTACTGCATGGAAAAGTAGACCACGATAATTCACAACAGCTATATAGATCACTCGAAAAGCTTACTTCATCCTGACGTCACGTGAACAGACAGCTGGCGTCACGAATTGTGTCTCAAAGACTGCAAACGCCGGAACAGAATAGCGCCCCCGTTCTTCGTATTTTCCGATGTTCTTTAGGGGGCCCTGCGAATTTCCGCTGGCGATCGAATAAGTATACCGAAACGTTTGTTTATCGTCTCAGTCTGCACGACGTATTTTCGTCCGCCCATTCTGCCGTGTTCCAGAGAGATAAAATTTTCTGCAGTCCTGTCTCGCGGCTACTGTGTGTCCTGTACATCACCTGCCAATCAGGCTGTGCACTCAGTCAACTGCACGTAAATGTACCGAGTTTTTTTCTTCACGCGCTGTAGTTTTGTGCTAACAGGGAATTATAAATTGTTTTATTGTCGAGTCCTGCAGCTGCCTTGGCCATCTTTGCCAAACACAGACCCGGTGTGTTACGCTCAGGCTACGCCACTGGTAACTGTCTATCCTGCCTAGCCAGCGGTATGCTGTTTAGGCGCTACGAGGCTCATCTGTAGCGTCGGGTTTGCATTCTTGCTCGTAAGCGGCTACGCTCGTATTCGTGCTTTACATGAATGTTACGTTGGTGCTGGTTCGTATGTAAAGCGCTCGCGTGTGTTAGTATGCATGCGCGAGTCTGCAATCGTCCAATGCTGCGTGTGTGTTAGGCTTGCGCGCGTGCTGCGATCACTTCATCTGGTAGACCTCTTGATTTTTCGTGAGGTGCGTTTCTGATAGTCACGTCGGTGGATTCATTCAGGAAGCGTTTTCAACGGGCAGATGTGATGGTCGTAAATTTTTCTCCCAAGAAATTCTTACATTTTGCGTTGGGCACCTCGCTCAGTTTTCCAGGTGGTTCTCAAGGTAAATAAAGGAGGCGTTGATCAAGGCCAAGAGTGCGAAGCAGCGTCAACGTATAAAAAAAGGGGGGGGGAATCACACAGTGTAAATTAGGCATTACAACTAGATACGCTCCTTAATGGTGGCTATTATATCGGTATATTTTTTTCAAAATTTGGTACTGAATGTACAGCCGTCAGCACCTATCACGCGAACGCTCTGCCGCGTGTCCTGCAGCAGTTTGATCGAGGCTGACACCACATATATTTAAGTTCTGTTGCCAAGATGCTAACCATACATGCCGCCATACTATCCAAGCCTACCGAGGTAATATCTCGGCAAAAGCGTCCAGCACTTCGCGGCTGACGTCAATCAAACTAGCCCTGGCCCCGCATCGAAGTGTTCGCGTTAAAGGTGCTGACAGCTGTACAGTTTTTTGTGCATTTTACATGCAGTGAAACCTCGGTGATACGATCGCAGCTCATTTGGATACCAATTTTTGGGTGGTACGAATTTTTCTTTAGTCCCAGCCGAGGCCCATTGGTCTGCGATGTGATGGAGTACGGTTGCTGCGAACCGATTTTCAACCCGCGACGTTCGATACGAACGTACGCTGCCGAGCTGTCGTGGAAGACGCGCTAAGGGCCGTTCCACGCGCTTCCCGCACAGCCGCAACGCACGAGCCGCGACCCCTACCGCACGAATCATCATCATCAGCAGCAGCAGCAGCCTGACTACGTCCCCTGCAGGACAATGGCCTCTCCCATGTTCCGCCAGTCAACTCGGTCCTGTGCTTGCTGCTGCCAATTTATACCCGTCAATTTATACGTGCCAATTGGCGATGCTGCGGAGAGTGAAAGAGAGTCGCTAATTGGCTTATTTCTCCCCCGCCTGCGTGCAGTAGGGGTCCAGTCACGTGCGTTGCGGCTGTGCGGGAAGCGCGTGGAAGGGCCATAAGCACGTGCGAGCGCGGACATGCGTACCGCAGCACGAAATCGTCAGAATAGTGGTATAGGAAAAATACCTTTTCTTGCGGTCATAACGAATCTTCAAAGAGACGCGTCACGACCTCCGAGATTGTGTGTGCGAGTCTGGCCCAGTGTGCGTTCGCGTTTAGATTACACAGGACATTGGTGGAATTTCTTTTTTTTTTTCCTAACTTGTCGAAGCGAGTTGCTGTCGTACTGTCTTTACATGTGCCTGGCTCGTGCATCAGACATCCTATAAAAGGTGGACGAGGATCGAAAGAAGGCGAGGATGGATTCGGCGCAGGAATCGGGCCTCACAACGTCAACACGAGCGCCTGTTGTGGTCGCACTTGTGCGGGCGTGGCCGCGAATCTCCTCAAAAACATCCCAAAACTTCTGCGATAACAGATTCGCAAGATAGTACCATGGTTCTGAAATTTTGTGGCCTTGATCTATCGCGTCAAAGCACTTTTGTTACTTTCGCCGCAGTCTTCTAGTGCCGTGCAAAAAAAGCATACTGAGGTTTGGAAGGAGCTGCTTTTGTCACGGGTCACAACGCACCTCGTTCATCAATTAAAGGCGCATACGGGAGGTATAGGTACGAGTTCCGGTAAGACTGCCGACATCTAAAAACTCATAAGACAATCATTCAGAGTTCTTCCTGACTTTGATGAGGCCCCGAAAAAAAGAGCAAATAAAAATGTACACCAGTTATATTTCTTTACTGTCTCATGCTAACCTTGCACGATTTCTAATTATACGAATTTCTGATGATGCGGGATATTTTCGGTGACCCCGTGAGATTCGTATTACCGATGTTTCACGGCAGATAAAACTGCTTACTGTTCTTCAATGCAGGGTTGATTGCCCTTTAATATAAATTTGCTGCATGTTGTATGTTCACTTTCTTGTGTAAACTCTTTTATTGAACATTTCTATCACACATGTTTCATGCTTTAAGATATTTCTGATTGTACCTAAATAAAACAATAGTTTTCCATTCGTGCACTCGTTCAATTTACCTTTGCAAAAGAAATAATTGCCTTTCTGTATTGCTAATTAGTTTCCTGCAATGCCCATTTGTGAAGAACAAAATAAAATACAATTTACCTCTTTCATGTGGTGCGACTCTTTCGTGTTTTGGCACTTGCTTTTGTTACGGGTGGTGTTCGATGTCTTGCGTATGGAGACCCCTCTGAAGATTTACTGGTGGTCTGGAAAATACGCTTCTTCAACTGAACCCTGCGCATGTTGACTTAATTTCACAGACCTGTGGCGTATCCTGGGGGTGGCACACCGGGCCCATGCCACCACCCTCTGTGGCTGCTCCGAGTAAGGTGAATTACGGCGTACCACCCTCTCTCTCTTTCTGCGTGCCTCCTCGTGTACGCGAGCATACACGGAAACACTGTTCTGCCTGCGCTCGTAATAAACATTCGGCGCTGTTGCAGTAGCAGCCGACGACTCTCAGCTGACGAGCCGAAGCAAATAAAACGGTCCTACAAAGAGAGGAATATGAGTGACAGATAACCGAGAAGACATAAAGTCTCAGAAAGAGACGTTATCTGTAAGAAAGAAAGTGAAAAAAGAAAGGGTTAACACCCGGCAGAGCGGATCTTGAGACACAAATCACAGACGATGGCGCCTCATTGACGGGTGCTGCCAGCTGTCGGCGTACAGTAGCGAAATAACGGAGGGAACCCGCGCGCTCCGTTATCGCTGCGCCGGCGCTGCATTGCGAAGCATCAGCGTCGGCGGCACGCAGCAGTACGCGCGCCAACACCTGTCGAGAGAGGTGCGCGCGCGCGCATGCAGCCGGAGAACACCTCCATCGGGCGCAGTTTCGAAGTCGCGCGCGGCGATTACCTGTTGCCGCTGCTACCAACTGCTAAGAAACGAGGAGAGGGGTGCCTTCGAATGAAGGGGAGGGTCGTGCGTGTCGTTGCTGCGACGCTTGCCGTACGTCGAGCGCGAGAGGACGAAGAGGAGGGTGAGTGGTGACTTCCTTTCTCATTCGTCGTCGTCGCCGACGGTGATTTCCCTCTCAGAAGTTCCAGCCGCGCCGACCGTGTCGTAATACCAGCGGCCGCAGCATCGTCCCGTTCGCAGCTCGCTGTTAAACGCCGAGACGGTTGAATGAGGACCGCGTCCAGCAAAGAGTGGTCTGTCGAGGACCCGAAGACTTCACGAAGGTGTCGGAGATGTCCGCGCTACTTCGATCGCGGGGAGTCGGCGGTGTCCCTTTCATCGAGTAGATAAGCGAAAGACGCACTACTAAAGTAGCGGCTGCGACTTGGGCGAACGGCGTCGCAGCTGAACGCTTGCGCGGGAGTTCCAAACATGCAGCAGCATAACAACGTCAATCACCTGTACTCATCGAGTCCCCAGCCTTCGCCGTTGCTGGCGAGACTGCCAGCGTTCCGCTACCCAAGCAGGAGCTCGGGCGGCAGCTTCAGCGGAGTCTCCGGAGTAGTGCCCGGCGAAGGCGGCGGCTATGACCAAGTCGTCGCGTTGCCGTTCTTGCCGACGGCGACGATGCCTTCGCAGTACGTGTTCTCCTCGGACAGCCCCACAAACAGTACGGCCGGTGCCAACGGAGGCGACGGATCACCCGGTAGTGGAGACTGCTACGCGGGACTGGGACCCATCATCCTATTCCCGACGTCCGCTGGTCTGGTACCGGGCATCCCGACCATGGTAAGCGACCCGGACCAGCCGCCGGGAACCCCGACCAGACTGGTCTTCCAGCCCATCGCGCCCCCGACGCCCGCTCCAGCGGACGTCATGTCGAGCAAAGGTTTCGAAGAAGCCGCCCGCTATCACCTGAGGTCCTTCTCGTTCGGAGAGGAAGCCAGCAACCTGGCCACGCGAAAGGCGCGCAGGCTCTCCCGTTCGGTGCCCGAACTGAGGCCCATCGAACCGCCCAAGTACACGGCTAAAGTGACGATCGATGACGACTACGACTCGTCGTCGGACGAGGAGAACGTCACCGAGCAGCCAAAGAAGAAAGTGAAGGAGTCCCGCTGGGTTCACTACCTGGACCTCGTGGCGGGCTGTTCGCGAGAAGCCGTCGGCCTGGGCAACATCTGGAGGTTCCCGTACTTCTGCTTCGTTCACGGCGGAGGTGAGTGATTTAGCAGAGCACGACACTCTTCACTGGAACATGGCCTCGGGTCATGACAATATAGTAGCCAATAAAAAACTGGTAAATTAATTTATGCTGTCCAAGGGAGGATTGGAAATTTTAAACGAAACCGTTGCCGGTGTGAATAGGGTGGTTATTGCTACATTTACAATTAGCCATCAGCAAGGAGGTAAGTTGGAAGTATAATACCGAGACACCCATTTCAAGGAATAACATATTCTGAAGATATGTAAGTTAATCAAACATCTAAAAAAGTAAGAGAATAGCAGACCAGAGCATATATTTGTGCGATTAGCAACATCTTCAAACTGCACAAAGAAGGCGGGACGAATACAAAATACACCTGTACACACGAATCACAGTTCCTGCTTTCATCTTCGCGCAGTTAGGAAGTTTTTGCTGAACATGTGGGCCGACTAGCCCGATAACATGCCTTGCTTTATTATACAATACATAAGTAGCTGTGGCAACGGTATTCGCGTATAGACGTTTCTACATATTTTAGTTGCATATTTAGCGATGCGACGTAATCTCGTGGAGTTCGCCCCCGAATGTGTTAACAGTATGAAGTCTATAAGACTGATTATCTCTAGAACGTGCCAGCAGATCACATATACTGTCATAGATTGCCTAAAAAGTAAGCTCCTCGCTCCTGCTGCGTTATCGGTGTTGCAGCTTTCCTTTTTCGTCTGAATTCACGATACTGCTTATCCGTTGTCCCAACTGAGTATTTGTTTCCTCATAAGGTTGCCTTCGGCGTCGACGCTGATGCATTTGATATAGCGCTTCTGCAAACATTTATGTGTGTCGCAGTACAAATGCCATTGTTTGTAAAAGAGAAGTAACTGATACATTCTTGCGTTTAAAATATACACGCGCTGTTGCGTTAATTACGAACCCGTGTTTCGCCGGAACGCAAGTTTGTACAATGAAAGGTCGTTCAACAAGGAATGTCCGTGTTGTCAGTGTTACGAGTCAAGGACAACAACGTTTTAGTCAATGCTGCAAGTTTCCCTGCCCGGACAACGCATGCACTCTTGCTGGTGTTGTTCTGGTGAGTTTGCGACCTCTCGTTGAAACTTAAAGTTTCAGCCTCGATCAATCTCCGTCCAAAAACTCGTCAGCCCTAAAAGCGTACATCTATCTCCGACGTTCTGTCAACATTGTACGATTCATCAGAGTCATGGATGTGGCAGAATCGATAAAAGAAAAAAAAAAATAGTGCACAGTTTGTGAACATTCGTATAAACGCAGAACGGTGCGTCCATGCAAAGAAAGAGACGTCGACGAAACAGATAAAAGCAGTCCGGCGAGCCTGTCATACGGGTGACACAGTTGCGCCAGCAGCGTTCCGGACTACCTCGAGACCATATTATTGTTCTCTCCTATTTGACCTTCCCCTTATATCCTGTCTCGCGCGCCCTTCGTAACGTGCGTCGGGCGTGGGCAAGCTGTCATAGTGTGTGGCTTGTATACGTGCACCGATGTATAGACGGTTTCAAGATTGCAGGCGTTGTTCCCCCCCAAAAAACTTCTGGTCACTTCATTTACCAGCTCGTAACGTCAAAACTGAAAGGATGTTTTCACGTTTGTTTCAAAATTAAAAGAGTCTCTTATTAGTTCTTCTGATAAAAAAAAAAGACGTGCGTAATGTTCAAGGTAATCTCTTGTAGTTTTTATGTAGCTGAAAAGAACATTTATTCGAATATATCTTGCGAAATGACAAAGAAAATTGTAGAAAATCAGCGGGCTATTTTTAAACGCTCTTCTGGGACACCTATGTTATTCAGGCACATCGGTGGACTAAACCAAAAGATGCAAGGGTCTGTGTTTGTAAACAGTGAAAGGGTCTATATATGCGAGAATAATTCTAGAATTTCTTCGGTTAGATTGCACTCCGTGGTGTCGTTTCTTTTATTGGGTTACATGTCTTGCAGACGTGCATGAAGATTGACCGCATTTCTCATATCGTGCGAGTATATATAGTTGAGCCCTCTTCGTGCACAATGTGTGTCAACGAACTTCATCAATAACGATGCCTCTCCATCAAGTTTTGAACCATATTAATTTTTTAACTTTTGACGCACCGATATTTCTTTAACACGTTGACGTCCTTATGCAAATTTCTTACAACACTCTCGTACTTCCATTGACGTTATTAAGTGCTATCGAGTTTACAATCTAATCCAACCTATAGCTAATCCCATCCAACCATATTGAGTGATCTAGGTGATGATTCCATTTCCTTTTGCATTCCATTTTGTCTGAGCTGCGTTAAACCAGCAGCTGGCTTGACGTGACCAACAGATAAAGAACTAGTTTAGAGACTTTTGCTTCGAAAGAGCGCTCGGATTCGATCTCCTTTACGAGATCTATTGATTGATTCGGTGGGCAGTTGATTGCTCGGAGCTGCGCAATATTAGCACAAGCTTGAGCTCATAGGGGCGCAGTTTTATCGTTTAACTATAAGCAGGAATAATCGCCACCAATATACGGGGATGGTTGATCACATCGAAGTACAGTCGTAGGCTATGTGCATTGCGCTCGTTACAACAAATCTAGACACCGTTATTTGCGAAGGGAGTTCTTACGTGTCGGTACTGTTTTCTAAGGGATGCCAGACAATAGTCATGTCGGATAAGGGGTATATAGCTCACGATGTGTTTGCGCCGCCACGGTGGTCTAGTGGCTAAGGTACTCGGCTGCTGACCCGCAGGTCGCGGGATTGAATCCCAGCTGCGGTGGCTGCATTTTCGATGGAGGCGGAAATGCTGTAGGCCCGTGTACTTAGATTTAGGAGCACGTTAAACGAACCCGAGGTGGTCTAAATTTCCGGAGCCCTCCACTACGGTGTCTCTCATAATAATGTTGTGGTTTTGGGACGTTAAACCCCACATATCAATCAATCCTTTGTGGAGTCGGAGTTGGGAGTTGTTTGTAGAATCCCATCGACGCGTCGCACTCGTTGCATAGCAGCGACAATTTTTTTTATCTAGTAAACAAGTCGTTACTCTTATGCGCGCATTCTTTTACCGCTCTGCCCTGGCAGCTTCTATACGGCCGACGAACGATACTTCCAGGCGCAGTGTGCAGGTGTGCGTACAACATAAAAAGCGTTCGTACTTCCCCCTTCAGCAAAGTGACAAAACACTTGTCGTGCATTCTATAGTAGACAATTCGAAAAGACTTTGCTGACTCATTCCAGCTGATTTTATTAGGAACAGACCAGTCGATCCATTGCTCAAGCGGCCGCAGCCCGTCCCAATGAGCGCGCAGCGTCAGGGCTCATTCCGATAGTTTGATGTGCTGCAGTGGTAGGAGGCGGACGAACGTATACTTGTCAGCGAGAAAGAGAGAGAGAGATAATTCATTAGAAGGGAGATTGGATGACCCGAGCTTGTACGCTCTAGCCTGCTACTCTGCACAGGGGAGAAGGGAAAGTGGTAGAATGGCGTTGAAGTGTGATCATGGGGACATGAAGACTAGATTAACGCGCAGAAGCAGATTAACCACGTAACACCGCGTTTTAACATACACTCTATAGTATCCACTCCTGAGGTCTTAAGGAAACTTATAACTGCCCTTGTACTTGATTAATATCTTGTGTTCCACGTCCCAAAGCCACCATGTGATTATGAGAGACGCCGTAGTGGAGGGCTCCGGAAATTTCGACCTCCTATAAGGTTCTTTAACGTGAACCTAAATCTATTAGCACACGAGCCTCAAGCATTTTCGCCTCCATCGGAAATGCGGAGGCCACGGCCGCCATTTGATACTGAGGGTCAGCAGCCGAGTACCTTAGCCACTAGACCATTGCAGCGGGTAACTTTCCTTGTAACAGTTGTCGAGTTGTCTGATCTCCAATTGCTTTAACGAGCGCAAAGCGACGATCGCAGAGGGAAGACACTCGTAACAGGACGGGTGCTATAGTCCTGTTCACGTGTCTTTTGTGATTGGCACAACCTTAATGACAAACAGCGGTTATTGAAGTCAAGGAGGTGTAGGAGACGTTTACTGTACTGTTTTTAAATGTACTGTAATAATTGCGATGCGAAGAATGTGAAGAAATTACGGTGGACGAAAAGACAACTTGCCGCTGTCAGGCATCGAACCTGGGACCTTGACCTCTACTGTACCTTCAATTACTTCGTTATCTGCTGATTAAGGTTGTGTGTGTGTGTGTGTGTGTGTGTGTGGTGTGTGTGTGTGTTTTGGCGTGTGTTTGCGTGTGTGTGTGTGTGTGTGTGTGGTGTGTGTGTGTGTGTGTTGTGTGTGTGTGTGTGTGTGTGTGTGTGTGGTGTGTTTGCTGTTGTGTCAAATAAAGGGGCGATCCAATGAGAATTCTCTTCTTTTGGTTCCTTCTCACGGTGACTGTTGTTTTTTGCTTGTTAAGAGGCACAAGTTCTGATTAGACCTTCTATATAGCCCAATCATCTTGCAACGATGTACGAAATACCACTTTCTCCAATATATAGTGTCGCACGCACCAATTGCTACCAGCTTTGAAGCAGCAGTTTTTCGTTGTGGCGCTTCAAGTGTGCCTCCTAATCAACGGCTTCCCACGTGCGACCGTGTTCGTCACGTTGCGCTTGCTTGCAATGTCATTCCGGCTTGCTATACAAGCTCAAAGCGTGCTTTGTACGATCCACATGCGCGTCACTGCCAGTTGAGCTCCCTGCTGCAGTCACCTAGATATTCTCAGCGCCCCTCCCTTCTCCGATTCCTGCGGCTGGCTTGAGGAATACATGTATGCAAAGGAATTATAACGGGCACTCACGTGGGTAACGCGACACCGATTTCTTCCTATCGGTACGTATATGCACGAGTACGTTACCGGAACGCGGAGCGCAAGGATGGGCATAAATGTTTTCGATGACTCTTGCTTGAATTGTCAAGTGAAAGATGAAAAAGTGCCGACCATTTTCCTTGGAGATCTGTTCTGCTGTGCGAAGATTCCTATATTCGAGATGCATGGTAATAGATGTTGCAGTCACAATAACGCTAGAGCAGATAGCCGACGTAAAACTTCACAGCAAAAAATAGCCGTCGTTGGCCAACACTGCTTGTATCTCCTCTGTTACTTTGTGCGCTTGGAGGGGTTTTGTGAGCTGGTGTGGCCCCGCTTCGACTTTCGAAGCGGTTTCTTAATGACCTTTATTTTAAAAAAAATAGATGGGATCTATTTTCTGTAGGATGGGAACATTCCATCCTACAGACGGGTCTGTAGGATGGGATGTTCGTAGTTTGTATTAGAAGCCTTCACAATTGTTGTGTTGGCGAAACGCAATTTCGGAAATGCGTTTCTTGGCCTTGCGTTCCATGGGTGCGCACTCTCGAAAAATAGCATGCTCGTCGAAAAGTCTCGCCTTTAACTCATACATGGTGGTGACAAGCACAGGCGACTGCGAACGCAAAGCTTTGCAAGCACCCAGTTCTAATGCTGCTTGGAATGAGCGTATTCAGAACTTACATTTCTTTTCTTTTTTTCGAGGGATGGGGGTGTTGAGTGGGACAAAAATAATTCAACCACAGTTTATCCATGCACGTGCGTGCATTTGCATGCGTGCGTGTATTATATACGTGCACAATTGAATATTCTAGGAATAGGTAGGAGGTGTTTGAACCCTTGGTATATACGTGCAAAATTGAATATTCTAGGAATAGGTAGGAGGTGTTTGATACCTTGGTTGAATGTTCAGCGTCCGCTCGTGCCGTATCTTTGTGAGGATCCGTAGCACGCACAAAACACAGAAGACATTCATGAGGCGGACAGCGCTTAAGCTCCCGTCCATTTCATTACGATGAAAAGTCGCCACATCGCTTAACTTTCACTTCTATGCCGCTATATCTTGTTTTTCAAGTGCCTTCACCTCTTTCATCTCTCCTTCCTTTGCGGGAGTCACGTGGTACAGGCTTTTTGTGAAAAGGGGGGGGGGGGAGGGCGTCTCTTGTCAACTGAACTAATGCGCTTCCCGCAGTCTCGATCCTGGCCCGGGTGTCCATATATGCCTGGAACGCGCACCCATATTGTGTGCCCGAGCGGTTGGAATACTCGCACCGGCTTGGTCGGGCGTCAACATTCAGAGCAGCTTGACTGCGTTATTCTTGACAAACAGACCTGTCAGTCGCATTCGGGAAGTTGTCTGTCTGTCTGTGTTTGTGGTGGGGTGGGTATTTTATTTATTTATTTATTGAAAATACCTTACAGGCCAGAAGGC
>WOVY01002548.1:0-138253 GCA_013436015.1 Rhipicephalus annulatus | reverse complement strand
CTGACGCCTCATCAACATGGTCTACAGGGCTGCAAGGTTCGATGGAACACTCTGTTTAATCTTAACTTCGTTTCCACCACCACGGAACCCTCACACCCTGCTGTGACCGCGAGCTCTTTCCCTCAGAATGGGTTAAAACCTGTTCCATTCCCTTACAGGCACTAGCCTTCTCTTTGGCCTCAAACGGCACCGCCGCTATATCTACAGATATCAGACCCGCAGCACTCTCTTCGGCCCTAACGGCACCGCTGCTGTGAAAACGCACGTTCGTGCGGTACATCTGCAAATTTCTGACCTGTAGCCTCTCTCTTCGGCCTTAATCGGCACCGCCGCTACGTCGCAACGTTCGTGCACTTCATCTACAGATGTCTGACCTGTAGCCTTCGCTTCGGTCTCTTAAATGGCAACCGCCGCTACATCGCACCGTTCGTGCGCTACATCTATGGATTGACCACTCTGCTGCAATGCCACCAATTCACAATTAAGCCTTCTATCTCTTCATCTAATTCCTGCATCCTTTTTATATGTTCTTCATGCCTGCGCTCAGCTTCCAATTCCTCCTGGCGCCATCTTTCCTTTCTTTGCGCCCTTTGTACTTCCTCCTCCTGGTCCAATAAGTACATATTCCCCGAAGTGCTCGATTTCCTCATTGTCACTATTGCTTTCGAGAATCACTTCGCGGAGTTTAGAAGCAGGCATATCATCATTAAAATCTAGCTCCAGATCCCAACACAGGTTTCAGCAGGTCCTCTCTTGTCAATCTCGTAAGATCCATGGCGACTACTTTGCTTTGGCTCAGCTGTGACAAAACACACAAACCCACCCCAGCGTTTCATTCTGGGTCTAGAGAAATTGAAGCCTGGCAAATCTCACAGCGGAGACCACAAGCTTAAGCACCCAAGTAGCACTACGTGGCCAACATCCCTCTCTACTTTTTCTTGTTAATTTTTCACTCCTCCTGCTTTTTACAACATCCTAAAATTTTAATCCGCAACGTACCCTTAGAAATTTTGAAACATTACCACTTGTTCCTATTGAATCATCTAAGCTTTCCTGCTTTAGCGTACTTGCTCAGGATAATCATCCAGTGCTGCCTTGTGCTGAGATAACAACCACAGTGGCCAGGCAGTTGTTGGTTATATCTATCTTTTAACGAATCTAGGCTAAAAGACTCGATATATCTCAAGCACAAAGCCAGGCACTCACCCCATTACGTGCGGTGGTGGGTACGCTGCTGCTTCGATCCCGCCGAGTTCCAGGGGCTTTAGGCTGCCTCCGGTACATGTCGCTTCTCCGTCGCAGACTCGTATCCCACCGCTGCCAACCAGTTGTTGCGACCGGGGTTTCCAGACACCGGGGTCCGGGATGAAGTTGTCGAGGCAGGAGGAAGAGAGACTTGAAGAGGGTTTATTTACAATATACATTGCGAACTCCCTACACGGTGAGCCCTCAAACTGGCAGGCCTCTACATGACTCCTAACATGCTGCTCCATGGTGCTTGGTTCTACATGGTTTCTGCTCGGTTCTGCTCTGTTCTGCCTGGTTCTCTTCTCGAAAAAAAGCACACCGAATGAGCCGTGGGGCTCATTATAAAGGGTCTGTCCTCCCCAGATCCCTAGATCGGGGACCGCGTACAGAGGGCACCGTCCAACCACGGATCCACATTACCCGCGAGGGTGACGAGCACGCACGGTCCACGTGAACGTTCAAAATTGGAAGCGTGGTCACTGCAACGGCCATGTGGCACGAACGTTGGCTCCTCCTCGTCAAGGGGTGTCGCTGGGCGAGGGGTCTGAAGTTGATGACTGCATCCATCAAAGGGCCGCCGTAAACAAGCTTCAATGGTCGCCGAACGACTCGTTCAATTAGCGGGACGATTTCCCGGCCGCCGCCGCCGCCGTCATCTTCCAAAGAAGAAGCTGCACTTGTGGTCTCCCGAAACTGCTCACGGTGTCGTGCGGCAAGACGCCGCACCCTCCGGCCAGGGGGGAACAATACATGCGGACACCAGGCCTCCAACCCGTTTGGCGACTAAAAAGGAACATCAAAAGGAACGCCGATCCATTGTCAGACTGGCGCCGGTCCTAACAGTAGGCAGCCGGTCGTTCGGTTTGGTTTGAAGATTAAAGGAGCGCCGCTCCCTCTTCAGCTCCGGCGCCGGTCCAACAGTGGACGTAGATAATGGGACCGGGGCTTTATTGCTCCACCGAGCTTGCGCGCTGTGGTATCCAATGAAAGCGGGAACCTTGGAACGATGTTCCG
Organism: Rhipicephalus annulatus; assembly: GCA_013436015.1. Classification (NCBI taxonomy): domain Eukaryota; kingdom Metazoa; phylum Arthropoda; class Arachnida; order Ixodida; family Ixodidae; genus Rhipicephalus; species Rhipicephalus annulatus. Next base: position 135,991 of record WOVY01002548.1, on the reverse strand, counting down.
ACTGATCCTCAGCAAGAGAAAAACAACCGACGTTCGTTCGTGTCCAGAAAAAGCGCTTCAGGTTGCTGAGCACAGTAGTACGTCACCTTTTGATACACTTGACGACAGAGAAAGACAATCCGTTGCGTTGAGCTTCATGACCCAGAATCTTCAATCGTCTCCAGCACTCTTAGAACACTCCAACGTGTGCAGTTTAACTAACGACGTGCGCGATAGCAACAGAAATGCAGGGCCAGAAGATTTTTTTGGGAAATGAAACGCAAGCATATGGCCTGAGACGAGACAAACTTGAAACGGTGTAAACCTTGTAGGATTGTCAGCCGCATGATAGTCGCGGCTGTTTCGCTCCTGATAAGGCGTTCGCCGACCCTAGAGGGTTCGTGCTTATATTGCGCCCAGGCAATGCTGTTTGAAGATGGCGATCATAAACTACATGTGTAGCGAGTAACAGCGTAATGCTGATATGGTGCAATCATTATCGCGCATAGACACACTGTGTAGGCGACAAAAGAGCGACTCGCCCGTTCAAGGAAGTTTGCTTCGTTTCGTCAACAGGCGGTGCACCACTGCTGATATAAGATTAGGACAGGCACCGGAAACTAAGCGCTATTTTCGGTTTCAGGAAACATGCGCGTTCGTAGCGGTTGCCGGGCATTCTAAGATGTGGTTGAACGAAGTTGGGTTAACGTGGATGTTCGCATTTATTTTCTTTCACCAGTTTTTACTCGTAAAGAAATTCAAATCGACTGTCAAGAACTCCTCGTTTGCTCATTTGTCGTTTTTTTTAATCCTTACAATATAATTTTTGAATCGCCCGAAGCGTGGGAAGACTTGTGTTTAGCACTCGCCTCTACTCCTCCTTGCCACTTGCTCAGCGATATGCATGTTGGATTACGCTCGGTTGTCTCCCTCGGTTAGCGTGGCAATACAGCAAAGATGTATGCATTTGATGTGGTGTGCAGCGAACGAAAGCTGCAGAAGGCCTGGTGGAGCAGGTCAAGCATGCATTATATGAAGATGGCTATATCGGGACATCCCATGTTTTGCGCGGCTCTACAGTGTGTTAATCCCAGGATTTCCAGGTCCACGAAAGTTTTCGAGGTTTCTCAGTAGCAACGGGTAAACACAACCATTTGGGCCGTTAGAGCAAGTATTGATTTTGCACGAGTACATGAGTAAACCTGGTTCTCTACAAACCTGACCGGACTGAAAAAAAGTACAGTGTCGATAGAATAATCGGTCAAGACGGCGGCCAAGTTGCAGCCGAAATTGGTTAGATGAAATGCTTGAATTAATGTTGGCTCGGCCAAACAGTTTTTGCTTCTTTTGCTTTTGTCATGTTGTTAAAAGTACTCGTAGGCTCCTTCCTGCTCATAAAATTCATATAGCCATGTTTTGAGTTTTTACTTCTAATACTGTCAGTGAAATACATGTAATGGACTAAATGCTTCTAAAAATCATTACAGGTAATGTCGCTGGAGCCAACGTTCTGGCAAGAGAGTTTTTCTTCATCAAGGCAACGTTGTTGCCCTGACGAAGACAAGTCAACTTGCCGAAAAACTGTTCCCAGAGACGTTCTGTTTTGAAAAGCTTCTGAATCGCTTCAAGCCTCACCATGCCTATGGACTTCAGTCTCGTTTCGTACTGAAGTTCTGTAAGAAAACTATGCACGCCGTCATAACAAAAGTGACTGGGTCAAATACGACGTGTCCTACTCGTGAGCGTTCATAATTTTCGCATTGGTTTGGATATTCTGAGTTCAATGTTTGCTCATTATGTCTATTTGTAAGTTGTGAATTAGAGCCGCTTTCTGTAGATTGACACTTTCTCACTACGTGTATGTCTGTCTTTTTTCATACAAAACATACAATAAAAGGATCATTTTATTTGTGCCCGTCGAGTTCAGTCTTATTGAGAAACCTGTTGGCTTCACTTTCGCAACTTCAGAACGCACAAATAAAAGTAAAAAAAAATGTTAACACAATTTTACTAATGGCCCCATCGCCCAAGCAGCCAGTGGACCTAAAAGAAGGCACGAGCGCATTCCGCTTGCATGCGAAGTGGCAAAAGAGGGCTTACGTGGCAACCCTCATCTCGATTTTTCGTCCTTTCCCTCTATTTGGTCACCTCACCGGAGAAGTTATGAAACAAATGTTCCGTTCGCAATTTTCAAGTTTCTAGTAGATTGCCCGGCAGCCGCCAGTGGTAAAAGCGGCACTGCCGTTGCGTATCAGCATGCCAGAGCGAATACGTATACATGCGAGGTATAGGGAGTTTCTTCCCCCTGATTATAGTCGTGGCGGTAGCGCTTCACTGTTTCCTGAAAAAAAAAAAACTGCGCACAAAACAGCTCGCACAATTCGTGCATGTCATGGCCGACGGTATGGCGCAAATACAAAGCGTAGACACACTAAGCAAACACTATAAAAATGAGAATTACTATCTTGGAAACAAACGGTGCCCCTCGGGCATCTTTCTCTCTAAACAGTAATAATCGCCTATCTCACGCGTCTTTTCTTGCAGCTGCCCGCCCACTACTTCCCTCTCACGGACACCGTCGTGACTCAGTACACTTGACAGGAATGCAGTGAGCGCAGAGTTGTTTTATAAAAAATAAAGCTGCTATCTTTCCGTGCCTTTGACAACTGAATAGTATACATCAGTGCAACGGTGCTCATACGGTGTCTCTGCACGATGCCTTCTGTCGCTGCATCCTAGTCTCATGGTCGACGTCAGCACCACGTCAGAGCGTTTCCCGCGGTCAGGCCAGCCTGACAACCTACGATAACGGACCATGCAGGGTGTCTATTGGATAGTTGACCTTGTTTACAGCAACGCGCACAGCATGACAAGCAACTTCTCCCTATATAGATAGCGCACTGTGGTAGTCAACATACACACCCTCCATGTGACCACAAATGAAGGAACTGCACCTGTACTGTACTGCCGTGAATTAAGTACCCCTGGATCGACAGTAAACAAGCGGGTAGGTCGACAGTAAACGAGCCCGTACGACAGGGACATCAACATCACTACAAAATTTGTTCTAATTGATTGATTGATATGTGGGGTTTAACGTCCCAAAACCATTATATGATTATGAGAGACGCCGTATGGGAGGGTTCCGGAAGTTTCGACCACTTAGGGTTATTTAACGTGCACCCAATTCCGAGCACACGGGCCTGCAACATTTCCGCCTCCATCGGAAATGCAGCCGCCGCAGCCGGGATTTGAGCCCGCGACCTGCGAGTCAGCAGCCGAGTACCTTTGCCACTAGACCACCGCGGCGGGGCCTAAATTTGTTCTAAACGTGTTATACGTATACCGCAATTCGGCACACTATGAACGCAATACATAATACAATACGTCACTCCAAAAAGAAAAAAAAACAGAGGGGCGAGTGAGCTCTTTATAGAGGGTCATGCTATCCACGTGTGGTTTCTTTATTGAAACAGCGCACTAGCATACGCGCATGTTGAAAATTGCAAGTTCAAGAAAAACGCAATGCGGCCAAATTCACACAAAAGAAGGTGGTGGGATCGAATCCCGCCAGCGGCGGCCGTATTTGGATCGAGAGCGAAGTGCACGTTAAAGGTTCACGTTAAAGAATCCTAGGTGGTTGAAATTTTCGGAGCCCTCCCAAACGGCATCCTGCATAATCGTATCGTGGTGTGGGGACATAGAGCACAAATGACTATTGCACATCGACGCAAATGCTGAAATCCCGCAGCTAACAGCGGAGCACAATGCCGCGACAAGCAAAATCAAGATGCAGTACTGCGTTTTGCACGCAGATTTTCGCAATGTTTTGTACGTGCTGGGAAAAATAAGATCGCTTGTAAGCATAGCCAACAACGTCGCAAGGTTGCTTGAAGTGCCAGGCACATATACCGGTGCGCAAAGTAGGCCACATCCATGCTGTGTACACCTTTTTGTTGAACACCTTTTTGTTGGAACATCTGTGGTGCGTGCCAGCATCATGGGGAAAACAATTTGGTTTGTGTTTTTCAAGCTCGCATATCAATAGCAGTAGCCCAGCTGAGCAAGCTGTGCTTGAAATGCATGACGCATACCATTCACAGATTTAGTGTCTGCTTTTCTCTGTAGCGTACGTTGTCCCGGGTTTCATATTGAAGTGCAAAAGTGCTCATGTATTGCTGAACACAGAAGTGTCGTGTGCGCAAGGCTTGCGGTAAAACGGAAGACTCGCTTTGTGCGAGAGCATGCTCTCACAGCAAGCTCTTAAACGATGCGCACAGCATTTCAGTAAATAATTAGGTCTAATAGTTATAGCGGCCTCAATTATCCACAAGGTAGACGGGTCATGCAATAAATGACAATAAATTTGTATCTGCTGAGAAACCAGACTCTTGGAGGCTTGTTGCCGGAGGTCAATATAAATTTAGGTGCACTCTGAACAGCTCCACGTGAAGTAAATGTAAACCCTGGTGTCCCCATGTCCGCCGCGGTGGTGCATTGTTTATGATGCTGGGCTATTGCAGAACTATAGCACCAAAGGTCGCGGGTTCGATACCGGCCACGGCGGTCGCATTACGACAGAGGCGGACCGTGAACTATGCGACGTAAGTGCACGTTAAAGAACCGCAGGGGTTGAAAATCCCTGGAGCCCTTTATAACGTTCTCTTCATATAACCATACCGTGGCATCAGACCTCATCAGTTATAAGTAATCAAAGTTGAGCGGCTATCGCAGATTGTGGCGGTCCAGGCAAAGGCACTAGGACCGTAAGTGAAACGCGCTATCGGCGGTGTCAACCTCACGGATAAAGGCTTGCCGCTCCGCTGCAACGCACGGCTTTACAGCGACGAGCGCAATCAGTGCGCATAACAGTTCTTGCGGCGGTTCCGCGTCAGTATACGGGCACGGGGGGCAACGCGATTACGCAAGACAAGCGGCGCCAGGATGCGCGCTTCGCGGCGAGGCCTTGATGGGGAGTCAGGAAGGCCGCGCCTCGATCCCGGTGCGCTCTCCACTTCGGCGCGTCGTGTGAGGTCAGATGAAAGGGAGAAGGCACTGTCATCGCCAGCGATGAACTGCGGACGCAAAAGAAAGCGTAATATTCTCACTAAGTCGCGCAAAGCTCGGCTCAGCGAAGCGCGCGGGCCCGTCGTACGCTTCCCGTCGACAGACACCCACTTGCTTCAATATAAGTTACACCACGCTCTCCTAGCATGCCTGCATAAAACGCTCCCCTTCGAATCGAGGGTACGGGGTTCGAATCCAGCTTCGTCAGGAATCGTTTTTCGGCAAGCACTATTTTCGCTCTGTGCTCGTTCTCTCACCTCCCAAGGGATATCAAAAACCACGCGGGACTTCTCCAAATTTTATGGGCCGTTCACGACACAACAGCCTTGAGGTAGGTTCGACATCACGGCCGGTTTAAAAACAGCTTCATTTGCCTTTCGCCTGCAACTGAAAATCCCCCTTGCTCGCCACATAGCTACAGTGCGGAGAAAAACAACTCGATGATAGTTCATACGCCTGGAATCACTCCGAACACACAAAAGCTGCGTCAACGTATTCACGTGCGTTTAAAACAGCTGTTGACATGAACCGTGGACAGCAGAGATGGTGTAATCCTATCGTGTATACGGCATAGATGAAAGCGCCCTTCCAGAGTCCTCTGTACCCGAGCATCCTGCTTAATTCCTTTGTAACCATCCTACTTAATGAACACGCCTGCAATCGACCCGGCTTTTCCTCAGCTATAGCTCACTGACTAAACAGATGGCACTAGCAGCGCAGTCATCAAGCGTGCTGTCGGACTGAGTGGTGAAAAATGATATATTATGGGAATTGCTTGACGCTTGAATCAGAATGTATACATGTAGCTATCAGTGCAAAAATATTTTTATAGCTTAATATATATGTTAACGGAAGGCATATGAAAAATTACGACAACGCAGATGATGAAATACATGAGACCTTCTCAAGCACGAAGACACGGAGGAGGCGTGCGAGTAAAGGCAGCATAAGGAGAGGACCAAGTAAAAATTATTTTTTGAAGGAAAAGAATAAAAAAATGCGGATACAAGTTCGACGTTTCCATTGCTGGAAAGGTACGCTACAAAAATACGACGGCTAGAATTGCGAATAATTCATCCGATAATCATAATGAATAAAAACTGCGGTGTAGGAACCAAGGGCTGACATCTGAACAGTATACTCTTCATACTATATATATAGTATAAGACTATATACAGTTTTACTAGCGGAAAATGTAACACATCTTCAAAGTGGAAAATACGCGTGTCAATGGAGCGACGTTTCCAGGCCTAAAATTCACCTCATTGCCGTACGCATAATAGTGCTCGAACACTCTAGCTATTGTTGCCTTAAATCTCCGAAAGAAAGAAACGAAGAGAAGGGGACATAGCCGGGATGTTTCCTCCTCTTTCAGAGTGCAGCGTAATCAAGTTTCTCGGTAGTCGAGATGACCCTTCTGCAGTACGGCCTGTGCCATAGCGTTGACGAAACATTACGCACGGACTCCATACGGGGTGCTCTACGGTTCATCAAGCATAGTGACTCATTCACAGCATAACGTACGGTTCATCACGCATAGTGACTCATTCACAGCATAACGTAACGAACCAGAGCAGCGGAGTCACTGCAGCATACATCGATCATTTCTTCCGATAACACACCGGACTCCTTGGACGTTGAAGGGGAGTTTCAGACATCTTCTGAAAATCTAGCGCATCTTGAAGGCAAAATATACCCCCCTTATGGCCTATATCATTAGCGTCCCTCTCTTTTTTAATATCAAGGACCCACTCGTAACACCCTATTTACAGTTGTCCCATGTGACGACGCGAAGCAGCAATTGAACTCGCCGAGAAGTGTCCGCTGTGGAGAGCACTGTTTGCACTTTCGCTCATATGACGCTCGATGGGTAGATATGGTCAGTGGTCGGCTGGGAAGGAGGTCAGTCCTTCCGGAAAGGGGGCGCACACCGCGCGAAGAGCGCATGCGCGTAACCCTGTGACACCGAGCCACGCGCTCTAGTGGAAACTGCCGCTACAGGGTTTGCACCCATCCCCACCATGCAGACTAGACGGCTGTCTAGAAAGACATACTCTATTGGGCGCTTGAGTGTAATTTCGGGGGCTGTACGCCAAGTGGCGAATGCGCAACTGCTGCAGTCCACTTTCGGTGTTCCTGAGCACTCAGTACCCCTAGTGACAAGACGCGGTAGCTTCGTGGCTATGGCGTTGCACTGATGACATCACACTCGCGTACTTCACCGCTCGAAGCAAATCTCGTCCACTGCCCAGCCGCTCTGCAATGCAGCAAGACGACGCGTGTTTCGTGAAACGAACATTGCACCTTGGCATGCAGGCTGGGATCTGTGATAGTGAGCCCTGTCTCTCTTCGCACACAACAGCCGTCTGCGACTATCCAGTGTCAACAGCCACCGTTCATTCCAATTGACCACATAAGCATTGCCGACCCCGCACCAGTGGTCGAGTCCAAGAACAATTATTATCAAGAGACAATTCCAAAAAAAAAAGACTACGGTGCCGCAATTGTGTTTTGATAACGTAGGTTTTCGCGAAAAAGAACAGTGTAGGAGTGCTATTAATGTCGCTAGGTGTGCATAATAATGGTTCCAGAATTGAGCTCAGTCTGGAATCCGTGGTAAGGGACAAAACTGAGAAGTCCGAGTAGCAGTCAACGGTCAGTGGCACCCAAGAACGAAAAATATATGTAGAACAGCTGCCTGCCAAACCAACGTGCGCTCTGAAGTAAAACTTGATGGCTACTATAGTATGCCGCCACGAGAAGCTCTTGCCAAACATTTCTAGTGGTAACACAGTGCCTTGGGCGATGGTACGGAATCAGCTTTGTCGATGTCAAACATCGATAAAGGTGCAAAATATGTCTCATTGCACTTTATTACCTTAAAGCAGAATTGATTGCCTTCTTCCCTTAATTGGCAGATGCTTTTAAAATTACCCGTATCACAAGTGTACGGGAAGAAGTTTCATGGGGTGAGGAAGATACATTGGGAAAAAATATATATAAAAATAGAAATCGAAGCCAGCTTTTCCGTGGGCCACTGCAATTGAGTGAAAGGCCGTAGTGTATTCAGTAGGGGCGTTCTTTCCCTCAAGTCTCGCCGCTGCCTCTAGTCTAGCCACTATTCGCAACGCTACGCGATGTAAACAGAATGATGTGGTGGCGGGACCTTATCTCGCCAAGATGACTCGTCTACTCGGACGAGCAGACAACAGCAAGGAGTAGAGTGGGCTGGGCGTGGAGGCCTCCTCGGACTGAGGGGGGGGGGGAGGGGGAGGATGTCGTTTACACGCTATCTCGTCACAATGAACAACAACAAACAATTCGCAAAGGAGTAATGGAATTATTCCTTCGAGCACATGATTTGCTGCGACGTACGCGCAAGCTTTTTCGATCGACCGCGCACTACAGTCACCTAACAAGCACGTTAACCTCAGAAAAAGGGCACGACGCTTGTTCTGCGCCAATCGGTGCTGTAGCTCAGCTTCCGAAACGTTTCCGCAGTTTTCAATGCTTCTCCTACAGTTTCACCAAATGTCGCCCCTGTCGGGAGTCGTCCAGGGGTCACAAAGCTACGGGCAAGTTGTCTAAGCACTGAATGTACTCGATTACGTATACAGCTCCGAACCAAAGGAGCCCAGCACTCGACAGCACATTAGTTGCCCGAGTTATTATACTTATGTACCAGGACCATAGCCAAGGAGTAGCACACCAAACTCAAGCATGCCCCCCCCCCCCCCACCCCGCCCAACCTTGCTTTTTTTCATGGCACACAAATCTGCCTGTCCTGGCCCACATCTGCCGCCAGCTTCACCACGGCAGCACAAAACCACTATCCGCGGGCGCCGCCATCTTGCTTTAAAAGAAACAAAAGTAAAAAAAATACCGAAAGCGTGTTTACATTACGTGACCACCTGCAGGCAATAGCGGCGCCGTATTTATCCCATACATCTTAGGGTATATGATGGAGAAACAGGCGTACAGGTCCCACTCCCCTTTCCACGTAACAAGACGCATATGCAATCTGTTAGTGATACATCACATATGAGCGCCTTGTTCCGAAGGCTATTATATCACAGTAACATTGCCACAGCTGCTGGTCATTGGGCAATAATGGCACATTCACTAACTTAAACTATGAGTGAATGATGACGAGGCGATAGTGTGATGCCACTGCGATCATATCTATCATAGTTCGTTCGCCGCGGTGGAACAGCGGTCACGGTGCTCGGCTGCTGACACGAAGGTTGCGGGTTCGATCCCGGCCGCAGTGGGCGCATCGGTCCGCGTAGGGCGATGTCAGTGCACGTCAAAGAACAAAAACAGGCCGAAATTTCCGGAGCGCTCAACTACGGCGATAAACATGTCATGTCAAAAGCCCAGATACTATTATGATCTATAGTCCAGCAGCAGTGAAATAAGTACAGTCACAGGATACCTTCCAACGGGTGGCACAGTTTCTGCTGATTCTCGCATTGTCTAGAGTGGAACACGCGAACACTCGCCCATATATATCATCATCAGCCTGACTACGCCCACTGCAGGACAAAAGCCTCTCCCATGTTTTGCCACTAAACTCGGTCCTGTCCTTGCTGCTGGCACTTTACACCCGCCAACTTCCTAATCTCATCTGCCCACCCAACTTTCAGTCCTCTGATTATCCAGACTATCTCTCTTTCTATCTCTATCTCTATATCTATATCTATCTATCTATCTATCTATCTATCTATCTATCTATCTATCTATCTATCTATCTATCTATCTATCTATCTATCTATCTATCTGTTCGTCCGTCCGTCCGTGTGAAAGAGAGAGAGAGAGAGAATGACTGAACCATAATGCGCCATCGACATAGCACCCGCGAATATTACACGGAACATCTTTAAAATAGCAGCGGCAAGCGCCGAACAATTTCACACGTGCCATAGTTTATAGCACTGCGGAAACAAGCGCTTTCCTGTAGTGAATACATCCGGGGTTTAACGTCCCACAAACACAATATGATCCTGAGAGAGCAAAGGGCCCAGAAAATTCCGGCCACCTGGGGTTCTTTAGCGTGCACCGACACTGCGAAACATACGGGCCTCTGGCACGTAGCCTTCAACAAAACGCCGGCATCGAACCCGCGACCTTCGGGTCAGCAGCCGAGCACCGCGACTCAGGAGCTCAGCCGACCGAATCCAATGGTCCTCCTCCCTTTAGGGCACACTCCCTCACCCGCGCAGCACACGGCGCACAAGGGAATCTTACCGCGATTGTACTTCTAATCAAAGATCAGTTCAAAGTGACTATATTGCTGACAAATGATCGCATTTAAGCTGCCAGTGTTCTAAACCATCAGCACTGTTTTGTAAACTGCTTTCTTTTTCTTCCTTTAAAAATTTCGACACTTCATAGCGTTGTAACATTTTACGTATGTTGACGTGTGCTTGTCGCACATGATCATTGAGTGACGCCTCCGGCAAACTGTAATTACTGGGCACTGACACAAAGCGTTTTTTGGCTTTTCCGCCTGAAATACCCGCGTCCTGTGCGACAGATTCACCTTAATATCGAAGCAATAAAACATAACTTGAACAATACACTTGTAGTGTCCCTATAGTAGAAATTAAACATAGCGTAATCCAAGGCAGCTACCCGCTGCGTATACTTGATGTGACAGCAGAAACAAAGCCGTAATAGGAACAACTTCCTAATGGTATGAGTGGCGGTGATAAACTGTATGGCCGCCACATGCGGGTAATAAACATGCGCGAGAGGTATACAGCGAGCCCTGCTTTGCGCGCAACGGCGATGAGAATAATCATAAATACTGCGTCCATGAGTACTGGTATGCTTGTGCAGGCCATCGACCTTGAGCCCTCCTAATCACGCACATGCAATATAAATTGCCCTCTCTAGTATGCGCGCATAAAGATGAGCAGGGTCGAGGTACTCAGCGTCGCGAGATTGCGCATCAGTAGGCTGTGAGAGATAATACCAGGCCTATCCTATTATGACATAGTGCTAGGGCACTTATGTAGGATTCCATATTAAAGGGACACTAAAGATGAAAACGCTTTTCGGCGTTTTAGTAAAGCGCAGTCCCGAAAACAGCACCGCGGCACGACACGTGGTAAGCGAGAAAAGGCGCGAAAATAAACTGCGGGTGGAGACGCCACCTTTCCGCACCAAACACTGTGACGTAATAAATTTTGGAGGAGTCTATTGGGTCCTACCTACTTTTTAATCGACAAACTTCAAGTACATTGTCATCGGTGGGGGCCATTGACTTAGCAAACGATGTCTCGGAAACTTTCGTCTAGCCAATGTCGTGAAAATAGGAAAAATACATCGTGGAATTTTTTTACGTCACGCGCGGAGATTAGCGCACGAAATTAAAAAAAAATGACGCTTCAATCTTGATTTTCTCCGCTAATATTAAACTCATATGACAGTGAAACTGACGGCATCAGAATTCTCAGAATTCAGCGCATCAATGTAAAACAACTCATATTTCTATTTAGTGTCCCTTTTACTTCAGTAGGAGAAAGGTGGGCTTGCAAACCATGCAAACTTGTGAAAATCGGCGCGAACACGACGGACACATTATACAGACGAGCTATAATGCTGCGTCTTTCTTGTCTTGTGCCTCTGTCATGTTTACATTGATTTTTACTATGTACGCATTAATTTCGACGACCAAGGAAGTATTAACTCACACTTCTCGCTAAATATAAGTATGCAAGAAGCGTCTCTACATTGCTACCCAGCCAGCGTGGTTGCCATGGCTGGGGAAACACGCGACTTGGTACAAAATGTCACAGGCTCTGCGACGGGCTTAGAAAATAAGAGCTCAGAAAATGTGCCACGGTCAAGTGTTTCAAACAGAAATGCCATAGTTGGTGCGCCAATTAAGGGCCACGCACGTAGGCATATAATTAAACGTTTTAATGCAGCTGTCGCATGCCTTTTAAGGGTGGGGCACTTTAGGGTGTCAAGGTTGTCGTACAGTGTCGTCGTCACTTGACGTAACGCAGGAAAACCCACGAAGCTCGCGCTAAAGGGACGTCTCCTTCATCTGCTTCTCTGAGCGCCTCGATTATATCGTCACGTGTTAGAGTGCTATGTATTGTCTTCCCGCAACAGTATCAATGCAGGCAAAACCACAGTTAATTAAATAGCCGATTAAGCACGCGGTCTCACAAAAAACAACAACAACAAACGCACTGTTCATGTTGTTCTTCTAGTGCCTTGATAACGATCGAAATAAATAGAACTAAAGAAAAAGAGAACAGAAAAAATCTGGAAAACGCAAAAAGAAACAAAGAAGGCAGGCAAGAGAAGCTTCGCGCTTGCTTCACGCTAGTGCGCAGATGCCTGGCTTTTTTGCAGCAAGCAATGTCAAGGGTCCGCTCATTAACCACGAATACCCTTTCCCGCTTTTTATGACACGAATGGTGGTTAGCGCTTGTGGTCGTTCGCGGATTGTTCCAAAACATTACATAAGAAACGGTGAAGAAATGCCGACTGTAACACAGAAGGAAGTTGGATGCATTCATAAAAGGAAGTGAGTCTCTCATCACCTTTTATAAGTTTAGCAATATACCCAACATAGTAACAGCGTGGTAAAGTAAGGCACCGAGTCGGGATAGTTTGTTTACATTTTTTCAAAGGCTTATTAACTATGTCGACCACGAACGAATAGGAGGGAAACTGCGCACGTCACTTACTCGTCTTCATTCGCGTTCAATACCTCAGCTAATAGGCCTTCAAAATGAATGGAGACCAACTAGCCCGACTTAGTGCTTTACTTCAGCATTGTAAACTAATTTTCAAAGGAAAACAGCGCACTTTGGCACACACACACGCACACGCACGCGCGCACACAGAACGTGCACAAAAAGATAAAAAATACTATACACAGCCCTGCGCTCGCAAGTCTTTTTCAAAAAAGACTCGGCGAGCAGTTGCGAGAGCTTAACGAACACGTGCATTATATAGCTAGCACTTCGACCTTCCTGAATGCGACCTAACAGGCACCCTTAGCTCATCGTTTACGATGCACTCCGGAGAGACCGGCGAATGCAGGCGTACACACAAACTGCAGAGCACGTGCGCAGCACGATATTGCGTGCACCAGATCGCAGAACGCATCTCTCACTCCGCTCGACAGTGAAGTCGGTTGAGCGGGACGTGAAGGTGCACCAACTCGGTTTCGGCGTCCTTTTGCAACTCGTATCGGCAAGAGACGCTTGCCGAAACCGCGAAATGTGTGCAGTTACTTGCGCGGACTCGGGAGCACTGAATTACATATGATTGGACGTGTTAGAAGTGAAGGCGTTACAATTTACACGACTCGCTGTGCATGCCTGCTTCCACGACGAAGGCTCACAATCAGACACATATGTGACAGATATAGCTGCCAAATATCGCAAACGAAGTATGTAAAGCTTCGGTATTGACTGCTTCAGTGAAGCATTTACATCGCAACATAATCATGCCTATCAATGGACGCCGGTTCACGGAAGAGAGGAATTATTTGGACCGAATCTTTTAATCTCAACCGAAAGTTCGGCGACGAGCTTTTGTAGCAGCGCAGCGACGGTCCGAATGTGACGCACTTTTCTTCGACCTTGAGGCAGCTGCAGCGATTCAGGGCGACAAAGAGTCGCGAAACGTCAGCGAGCGAACGCTCTCGCCTTTCGCTTCCTTCAACAGCTGCAAAGACTTATCCATCTTTCGGCAACGTATGCGATAGTACTAGCTCCTCTAGAGACTGGGGTTCACTGAGCTACAGGCGCCAACTAAAGTTCATTCCAAATGAAAGGTGGGAAGTGATTCTTCAAATGAGAGAAACGAAAAGAAAAGTGAACTCCGCAACTGTCTGCCCCAGAGTGCGACAGCTCAACAGTATAGTGCACAAGGAAAGGAATAAGGAGGGTTTAAACGGATAGAAAGACAAGTACACTCTTTAGAATAAATGATGGCATATTCACTAACCAAATACTAACCATTCACTTGTCACATAAAGTACTAGCCTCTTAGTAAAGGAAGGTAGTAAAATGAAGGTTAGCGAAAATTACTACCGTGTGAGAAAGTGAATTGTGCTGACTCGAGTGGTTAGTTCATTAATAAATTGTTCGTAACCTCCACAAATATAGGTTTGCGCCTAATTTGTTAGATGTTAGTGGGGGATGCCATATTGAAATTATTCTATTACAAAAGTATAGGATAAAACAAACGAATCGACATGGCCCTCGTAAATTAATTATTGGCTTCTAACTACATTATGTAACTGTACTGTGGTAAGTGCGCATCACAACAACATACGTATAGAGGATTGACAATTTGGTCATATGATCACATCAGATTCGCATATGATTATGCATATGTGAATCTCATATGGGCTCATACGAGCATATGATATGCCCATATGAGTTTTCATACTCATGATTATATGCCCATATGAGTATAAGATAACTCGTATGAACGGATCCCGAGAACACGAATGCAAACGCATGCACAAGGAAAGCTTCAAGACTTGGACATGGAAAATTTCTAGTGTAGAGCAGCTTGAGGGCTATGTATACTCCTGCTTTGGGATCGCACGCCACGTAAGTTAGCGGCCAAAAAATTATAAGACAATTGTTGTTTTTTACACATCATCATGTCCCCTTCCATTTGCTAATGTGTGCCATTATGTAGTAGGAAACTTCTATTCCAAGGTAGTCAATAAAAGTAAAGCTTGCCTAAATTTTGCTTACGATTTCACCATTACGGCGAAATGTACTGCGGCATCTTTGAAAGATCTGGCTACGTAGGTGGCTTAGTAGTTGCTTAGTTAAAAACACTAAGAATGTTTCCCTAGTTAGTAATACTAAAGTTACTATAGCTGTACTCACTGCAGTGGCTAGTAAAAGTATGCCGCGAAGGTAGTAAAATACTCCAGAAACTAGTAAACACACACGTTTACTAACTGATTACTAACATTTTTTTTTTGCTGAGAGTGTGGAGTTTGAGAGAAAAGTAAAAGATTGGAAGACGGTTAGAGAAGTTTGCTGACGGGGCCACGTTCTGCGAGCGGTCGTCGAAGAGAAAACAACGCGGACGGGATAACTGTCAGCCACGAAGTTCACCGAGCCCGTCCCCCCGAATAAACTGTCTACGTACCGTACATGCAGTCTTAAGTTCTTCGTAAGCGCGGGACGAATAAGACAGAACAAAGAAAACGTCATAACCGCTTGTGACGTCACTCAGTGTTCACGTTTTTCTCCAGTTTCAATCGCGCTGCGCCTTTGAAGAACCGTGAAACAGTTCACCTATAGCGAAGTCTGACTATATACAGCCGTACGCTTTATCTGCAATGCATTTGTTATTATTTCCCCATACGTAATTTTGTGTAGAATTATATCGTCACATCGTCGCTTCCATATTGCAAACGCAGCACCACGCTATTTGCTTAGTACTCTACAAACAGAAAAGTAGCACTACATACTCTATAGCACAGATGCAGAGAGAAACGGCGTTGTAGTACAGCGCATGCACTGTACGGCGACGTTCCCGTTATTTGACTGTTGTGCTGGGACAACGGTGGAGCTTTAGACTGCTATTTGCTGTTCCTAAACGAGAACATCGTAGTTAGCATAAGGAGGAGACAGCCGAACTGGCAAAATTAATGACAAACCAACTTGATTGATTCGTGGGGTTTAACGTCCCAAAACCACCATATGATTATGAGAGACGCCGTAGTGGAGGGCTCCGGAAATTTCGACCACCTGGGGTTCTTTAACGTGCACCCAAATCTGAGCACATGGGCCTACAACATTTCCGCCTCCATGACAAACCAACTTGCCCGATCCCCAGAACTATATACCTGAAAATTGTGTTGCTTTTTCTTTCTTTGCATTTTTTAACGGTGGCGGTGTTATCTGTATAATGCGCCTCGAAAGGCCCCAAAGGGGTACCTTTGATGGCGTTGAATGTTCGATAACTAGCGTATTCCTGTAACACTGAAGCTGTGAACCAAGGGGCACGCACCTCAACATCCAACTGCAGCTTAAGGGCTTCACTTTCAAAGCAAACGAGCAATCACGCGCCTGGTCGATGAAGTGGGCGTAGGAATGCGAAGAAAAAAAAAAAACTTAACAGGGTCCTCTACACATTCACCCAGGAGGAAGGTTTCTTTTTTCTACACAAACTACAGTCTGCGCCCCAATATATAAGAACAATGTTCATGTTTCGAACCGCAGTGAACTGTTTAGACCCGTGATACAAGTCCACGTCACAGCAATGACCGATCGTAGTTGGCCGGCGCATATGCGAAACACACTTTTGACTTGATAAGCGGCGCCCATGAGACTCTTATAGGTTATCGCTGTACCGAAGCAGACGGCATAATCTGTGCCTTCGAGAATCGCTCTCACTTCGTTTCGCTTTTTCAGAACACACAACACATGGCATATTACGTCGTCAAACTGGACACACATATAGGTGACTGAGGTCACAAAGCTTTCGGGGAAGTCGAGAAGACTTGTGCAATCATGTTGCCGTATACTTCAGACGGGGCGTGTCAGCGTCCGAAAGAAAAGAGAAGGAGAGAGAAAGTTGAATTGCAACAATAAACCACGTAAGTTGTCGTGTGACGGTGCCACGTCTCGGAAGATCCCCACTGCGTCATACACATCACGTGCCTGGTGTCTAGACGTGAAATAAAGCAATCAGCTGGTGCGATAATATGGTCTCGCCACGATTCTATCCGAGAAAACGACGCGCTCTTTGTTTACGCGCGTGGTGCAGGCATGGTTTATCTAAAACACCCTGCAAACATACCGTCCAAAGAACTCTTCGCGTACGCACGCCTCCGTGTGCGCGTGCGTGGGGGAGAGAGAAATCGGTGACTGACTTGGTGCGCTCGAACGTGTTCAGATTCTCAAGCGTTTTGACAATTATGCCCCACTGCGCATAGTTGGACAAGTTCTGTTATCATTACGTCGCGGATACGCAAAAGCAACGCCTGAGCTCATATTAGAATAACATTTATACGTAACAGTCGTTTTGATTAGCGCAATTCGTTTCCAAAGCGTTGCGAAAAGTACCGGCTTGGCAAACTGCACCACCGCCGTCCACGTCAGAAGAAGCTGTCGTTACGTGTTCGTTTGGTCGGTGTAGCACACACCACAGCCCACGCGAGGTCCGGTTCGCATCTGTAATGTACGGGAAGAGGGCGACACGTGAGTGCCGTTCTTCGCGCATGAAAACCGGACGCCCCCCGTTGTGTACCTGTTCTGGCGGCGCTCTTTTTCGCCGGTTTATCGCTGCTGTCATCCTGCACGCACGGCGCACCCACTGTCAGAAATCTCTCACCGCGAATGCCATGCATAACAAAGGAGATACCCATGATATGATTGCGTGCTCTTCGCGAATAGCTAGCAGAGAGCTTTACAATACAGATCGATATAAGTGTATTAACGATAGCAAATATTTGACATGCGTTTCAAAAAGTGGCAGTTCCTGAACTCTCTGTTCGATCTCGGTGAAACTTAGCACGTTTTACGTGAAGAGATAGCCCGTGAGCGACCCTCGAATCATTTACGCTGTATGCGGCAATCACGCCCTCACTTTTTATTGTTTTTAAACATTTGGACAGCTTTTGAAACTGTTCCAAAACGATTGTAACAAGATGTTCCAAAAGAGATCTCTTTGGTGAAGTTTCCGAGTGACAGAATCTTTATCTCCATAGCTGGACCCACAAACCTGCTTAACTATAGCGGCATAGTAGCGTGACGTCGACATACTAGAGACAATACGCCCAATGTTATTTGTCGTCACTATACAGTTCTGCGCCCCGCCGCGGTGGTCAGTGGCTAACGTACTCAACTGCTGACCCGCAGGTCGCGGGATCGAATCCCGGCTGCGGCGGCTGCAGTTCCGATGGAGGCGGAAATGCTGTAGGCCCGTGTGCTCAGATTTGCGTGACGTTAAAGAACCCCAGGTAGTCGAAATTTCCGGAGCCCTCCACTACGGTGTCTCTCATAATCAATGGTGGTTTCGGGACGTTAAACTTGACATATCAATCAATTAATCAACTATATATAGTTCTGTTAGACCAGATGTCGGAAACCTTTTGAGGCGGAGGACCGAGTTGGGGTGAAACGGCAAGGGGCCGGACAGCAAACCGAGTGGAGGCCTTGCAGGTAAAGACGAAATTAACAATAGACCTATATCCCGTGCTTGTAAACAGCGGTGGGCGCCGCCGACATAATGATAGCACGGCGGGAGGCTCCCCAACGCATTACGCTCGGTGGCAGCTCACAGGGTGCCTCGATGCGCTCGCATCGAGGCACCCAGCGTGGTTGTTCTCCAAAGCAGCTTTGCAGCTACTGTGCAAGTTGTCCCGTGATCATAGAGGGCGGTGGCGAGCTTGGGGCTCGAACCAAATCAGGGAGTACAAGGTGATATGGGATGGACATCATTTGAGGGCAGGGAAGCTAGCAGCAAGATAAAATTTGAGAAGCGATTGAGAGAAATGGGGGAGGAGCGTTGGGCTAGGAAGGTTTTCAGCTACTTGTACATGAAGAATGTCGATACTAAATGGAGGAAGCGAACAAGAAAATTGATTGGTAAATACTTAGAAAACAGCAGGGGGCCAAACCAAAAATAATTATCGGTTAAGAAGAAGGTGAAGGAAGCTGAGACCGATATGTGGAGAATTGCCATAGTTAAGAAGTCTGCACTACAGATCTATCGAACTTTTAAGCAGGAAATCACCAAGGAAAGGATCTACGATAATACTCGGGGTAGTTCTCTACTGTTTGAGGCCAGGACGGGAATATTGCGAACCAAGACATATCGGACCAAATACGAAGGGGTAGACACAGTATGCAGTGCGTGCATGTGGAGAGGAAGAGGAAACTGCCGAACACTTGATAATTTTCTGTAAAGGGCTTCATCCCATAGTTCGGGATGATGGCGCAGAGTTTTTCAAAGCACTGGGGTTTAGGGACCGGGAGGGCAAAATAGACTTTAAGCGGGTAGACTTAACTAGAAGGAGGTTATCTGATTGGTGGCTAAAGTCAAGGCACGAGTGAAAATTAAACCCTGCACTGCAAAGTACAAGTCCTCAACATCACTATTGAAAGGGAAAAAAAGTAAATCTAGTTTTTGGTTCACTAAGTATGACGGCTTGGTGGCGTTAGCCACCACCCGATCTAAAGGGTACAGCCATATTAATCCATCCATCCATCCTTGTCAGAGCAGCACACCGCGACGTCGCTCCAAGCGCCTCAGTATGTCGACGGCACCCACCATTGTAGGCATTGTAGGCGCCCACCACGTCAATCATGTAGGCACTCCGACTGGCCCTACTTTTCATTCCACTGTTTGCATGGAATGTTTGCATGGAATATTTATTCAGAGTCCACCTACCAACATAGGAGGACAGAAAAATTGTCAAGGAAGGAAAAAAAAAAGAGAGAAGGGGGGAGTATCTGACGTCGTGGCAAGGACCACATAGTAGTTCCTTGCTGGCTGCCCACCCTTGTGCGATAGGCAACGAGACAGACGTAAACACAAGCGATCGCGGCTGCGATCGTCGGGCGCCTCGCCAATGCCGCACATTCTCGAACGAAGGGGCGTCCGCGATCGCCCTCGTATCAACAATCAAACATTCACGAACAGAGGAGGTACTCGACACGTGGAGATCAAAACGAAAGACTCTGCTCGCAGCTACATCAGTTGAATGAGAGCGTTGCATATCTTTCCGAGTCCAAACTTTGCGCAACAAACATTGCCGTCTTGAACACGTCTGGAAGCGTATCTTCACTGCGACGCGGCAATGTGCATCATAGCAAAAAAAGAAAAAGAAAATCTACACACATGGGACACCATTAACGAATAAAACTCAAATTTGACAGCAACATCCTACCAGGTTTTTTTTTTTAACTCTCGAACCTCCTGGCGCAAGCCAAGTTGGTCTGTGTTGAAGACAAGCAGCGCTCACGAGATACGAGACAAAAAACGAGGTGCCACTGGTGAGCGCCGCACACACTTCGTCAGTAACGATACGACTACGAGACACGCCGACACGGGGTACATTGCACAACATATATATAGAGCTTTTACCTCACTGAAGTTGTTCAGCGTGCCCCTGATTGACGGGCGTTCGTTTTTGCGTTCCAACTCCAAACAGAAATGCAGCCGCCATAGGGTGGAATCGCAGCCGCATCCTCTTGCTATAGGCAACGCTGTAGTCTCAGCCGCTTTACTATACCGGGCAGGCGTATACGTAGGCTTGCTAACTCAATAACTTCATCTAATTGTCTATAAAGCCTATAGCTGCAATAACATGAAAGGGAAAAAGCGAGTGCGCACATAGTGACATTTTCTCTGTTTCAGAATGGGAGCATCTTATTTCTCTATGTATAACCATATCATTTACATAATGTGGGAATGCCTACACAGCTAATGCGATTCGCCATTCTTTCATTGTGCTTAAAAATACGAGGCCCATTATTTGAGGGACACGCAAAGCGATCGTTCTCACAATGCATCAAAGCAATCAACGGCTGGCCTCTAAAACCAGACCTGCAAAAACGGGGCGAACGTACCGCGCATGCGCAACATCGGAGAACACAGTCTTCGACCACCGCGGGACACATGTGTGCACATAGAGTCGGCGATTCGTCACTGTCTGGGCGTTTCGTGGACCCGCCACAAATAACCCGCAAGGTGAACAATTATCGCACTTGCAGGAGGGATAGCACATGACGTTGCGAAAATGAGCTACTGCATCTCTCTGGGCCCATAAAGTAATAATAATAATAATAATAATAATAATAATAATAATAATAATAATAATAATAATAATAATAATAATAATAATAATAATACAAGTTTTACGTGCAAAACTCACGGTATGATTATGAGGCACTGAAATCGCACAAGATACGGGCCTCTAACAATGCGACCTCCTCTGCCGGAATCGAACTCGCGACCTGATCAAGTCGGCAGCTGAGAACCATTACACCACCACGGAGGACACGCGGGTCTTGTGGCTATAATTAATTTTCACCTGATATGCACAGCCAAGTCGACCACAACGTGCTTCAGAATACAACATGGTCGGTCGTATTGCGGAAGCTATACATCAACATCGGATGCACGCATAACAACTTCCCCAGTTGTAAGGGAAACATTTTTATTCTTCATTAAGGAGCGCTCGCGTTGTGCACTTCTTTGTGTTTTCGTGTTTATTTGTTGTGCGCTGATCGTGACGAGTATCTTCTAACTAGTAGTATAACTTTATAGAATATGGGTGAAGGGGGTTGCAAGATACGCTATATTGAATGCACCGGCATATAGCAGTTCCATCGCAAGATCCACAGAATGTCATTCAATTAGTATTTATAGCATACAACAGAAAATCGCAGCCTATCCATGGAGAAAATGATGAGTGGGGCGAAGCGTCCGTCCGTCTGTCTCTCCGCTCATATCCCACTAGAACACGCAGCGGACGGACGGACGTTTCGCCCCACTCATCATCATTCACTCCGTGAATATGCTGTGAATTACTCACGATAACAGCGCCATCTATCCTCTTTAATCGTCAACTATATGAACACCACTAACGCCATCTAGTGATATTTGCAACGACATACAAACACAGCGTTATCTAGTAAGCAATTCGTAAACTAGAGGTGGCTACATACATACTACATACAAACGGAGGAGGGAACGACCCACACCCTAAGGAACCTCACCCCTAAAAACCACTGGCGTCCTTGATCGACAAAAAATGGGATCCATCCATTCATTATGATGTCGCTCTAGGACTATTACACAAGGAGTCACCCTCTCCATAATATACGTCATTGCCACAATGACCAAAGTGCATATACACTACTCATAAAGATTGACGGGCAGATGATTGTTGCGATGGGAGAAAGCATGCGAATTTTCTGGATGCGCGAAATAACGTGCAGTATGCGATAGCTACAAAAATAGCAGTACTAATAAATGTGAGGTCAACAGGTATAGCGCGCGAATGGGATTGAGAAGGTTCCTGAATCATTCACGAGACGATTTCTTTCCCACAGACGACGCCGAGATGCGGTCACTTTGAAAACGACGAAGAAGAGGCCTTCGAAACGAGTCGACAGCGGCGAGGGTAGAAAAGGACTGACGCTTCAAGACGGGATGCTTATCGTTCGATCGGCGTGCTGAGTGGACGTTCTACAGTCCCACAGTGGTGCACGGAACTGCGGATAAGAACCTCTTGAAGACTCTGTACTGTCCTCGCTCATCGAAAGATAGGCCTCGGCCATCAGCGGATGACGTACTCAGCGGTCTTCACGATGAGCTTGTTCGCGGCTGCCAGGGGCACGTGTCCGCCGAAAAGAAAAAAAAAAAGGCTGAGGGGGGGAAGCATTGAAGAGAGGCTACAGGTGAGCGCGTCCATCTAATCTCGGCCCCCGAAACGACCTCGGATTGTGAACAGCGTCGACAACCAATCTCGTGAATGTAGAAGTATATTGAGCGACAGAATCTTTCAAGGAAGAATATGCCGCGGCTGAATGTGGTTAAACAACTTTGTGCGTGATAGCTCGGTTTTGTTTGCATAGGGAAAAGACGAGGCCATTGGTATGCAGAGACCTTATTTCGAGTCAAGGTATTGCGAGACAAGGCATCTACACGCCGCTATACAGCGCAGCCGACGTGTTGCGCCTCAGTCAAAACAACACACAACCGCTGCTTTTGTTACCTTGCCCCGCCGTGGTGGTCTAGTGGCTAAGGTACTCAGCTGCTGACCCGCAGGTCGAGTGATCGATTCCCGGCTGAGGCGCATGCATTTCCGATGGAGGCGGGAATGTTTAGACCCGTGTGCTTAGACTTGGGTGCACGTTTAAGAACCCCAGGTGGTCGACATTTCCGGAGTCTCCAGAAACTTGGAGTCTGGTGGTTTTGGGGCGTAAAACATCAATTATTATTATATTACTGTTGTCCCGGACAGCATTACCAACTTCCAGCGACGCAGAGCAAGAACTCATGTCGAGCGCCTGAAGCCCTTCTATGCGTGTTAAAGAACCCGAGAACTTTTGCTTGTTTTGTTATTGCATGTTTCGTTTTAAGCACCATGGCGATGGTTTTTGAGATAGAAGCACGAGCGTTAATTTCTTTATTTGGATGTGTTAGGCTTCCACCGCAAAGGATTTACGGCGGAGACCACGCCACAGCATTTTTTGTAACTTCGCGATTGCTTCAGACCATTTTGTGTGAGGAATGTACGCAGGCCGCGACAGAGCGAGCACCACTGGAAGGTTCGATGATGCGTATAAACGACGACGCGTTCCGCCGACAGGTAGATCACTCGATCTACCTGTCATCATTACTTACTTTTGTTTAGCCGGGCAGAAGACCTCCCAAATAAAGAGTTCCGTATTTGCCTGACTTGCTGCAGCCTTCTCCGCCGTCACAGCCGCGTCACAATATTACCTCGGCTGTCCGCAAACGCAGAACTTGGATCGGACTTGTTGAACATGTACGCGCAGCGCGAATTCGGTGAATCAGGGCGGTGCACGAAAGACTCAATTAGAGCCAGTGTTCGTTTTTTGCGAACGCGACGCACTACATAAAGAAAGAAACCTTGGATGAACGTTAAATTATGAGGTGTTGGGTGATCGGGCGTGTTGCGTGGCGATTTCTTAAATGCCGTTTAAAGCACTACGTGGCATCAAGTGCAGTGAGGTATAGCTAAATTTCGAAGAGATCGAGTATGCCTTGCCCGGTTTGAGAAATGTATTGTGTTTTAGGTACTTTGTGCTGTACTGTGCCGAATTCTTCAACAGCGCCAGTTAAGCTTTCGTTATTGTGTTCTAACACAAAGATGTTTACGGTTTGCTAAATCATGCATTTAATTTTTTTTTCATATTTGCTAAGTACCTAGTGCATTGAGATGAAGTTGAATAATTCTAGGGGACACTGGGGTAAGCCAATAAAATCTCTCCTATGACCGTTTGTCCTGTTATTTAGGAGAACGGACTTCCACCTGGGGCCTTCTAGTGCCAAAAGCACGATGGTATTCCGTAGTAACCTTGACCACGTGGACATAGGCACGGGTGGTGGAGGGGGGATGCTGCCCCTTAAACACATTAAGGGGGGGGGGGCACAAACTCCATACATTGGCGTAATAGGGAGGGGACACTGGATTGAACCTTTGCCTTTACATTCACCCGCAACCAACGCCCCCCCCCCCCCCCCCGCCTCCTTTGAAGGGAAGCCTTGCACACGCATATGAACAAGGTGTTTTTCGTGTTTTAGATGCGGAAGCATCTTATACTCGCGCCTTGTAGTGCGCCATCCGCGCCGTCCGCACCGCTTCTCGAACATTCGACAGCTGACGCGCGCGCATGCGCCGTCGCGCCGTCGCCCACCATCTGTGCCGCGCGCGCTTCTCCTTCGAGAACGTTCATTCGACAGCTGACAGCGCATGCGCCGTCGCGCCGTCGCCATCTGTGCCGCGCGCGCTTCTCCTTCGAGAACATTCGAGAGCTGACAGCGCATGCGCCGTCGCGCTGTATATATACTCAAGGTCGGCGCTCGCTCGCTCAGTTGCCGCTCGTCGGTTGGTTTCTACGGCGCGTCGACGTCCAAGGTCGCGGTGAAATGAATCCCAACGAATCCACAAACACAATGATCGACGTCCCTTCGACCAGCGCCGCCCTTTCGCATACGTGTGTACGTGTTCACTCATTTAACACCCCCTACTACAACCACGTTAACCAATTTAGCCATCGACCCAAGTAAGTCGCAATTTAACACCCCATTTCACAACCACGTTAACCAATTTAGCCATCGACCCAAGTAAGTCGCACTTTAACACCCCGTTAACCAATTATATGCTCCGCATCCTCCTCAGTGTTCCCCCGAGGGAAGCTGCGGGCAATTTTTTTTTAACGTGCACCTGAATCTGAGTATACGGTTACTTGCACATTTCTCCCCAATCGAAATGCTGCAGCTGCTGTCGAACGCGCCTCCTCGGGCTTAGGAGCGCGAAACCTTACCTCCCAACAACGGCGTCTCACGAGGTCCATCAATTCAGATCAGGGCCGATCTCGATCAAAATTCTTGGTTGAAATGAACCGTGGTCGCTGATACACGGTCAGGACTAATGCGGATAGAGCTTGGCGCTGACGTTTGTCAAATATAGGAGCGAGGTCACAATCGGGCCTGATAGCGAATAGGCAGTGTAGCACCCCTAAATCCAAGCATAATCCGGATCGGCCCACATCGGTATCGAAAGTGCCTGCGTGACACCACCATAACAGGGAGAAATAGAACATTCGGACGCCCAAGTAACACTAAAATACACTCAGGTTATACCAAGATTTAAAAAAAAAGAATTTGTGAGCTTGGTCGGTCTTCGTCTTTGTCCTGTGGTTCGCGCTGTTCCCCCCTTTTTTCGAACATGTACGAACCGGCCCAAATAAGCACTTTAGTGAAAATATTACTAACAAAAATAAGTATGATGGACCTGCGGATCCTTGTCTGAGCAGCGAAAGAAATCACAAGAAGTAAACGACGAAGGAAGAAGCGTCAAAAGGACCAATCGGACCGGGGTCCCACTATAGAGACGACAGGTGATGGAGTGAACTTAGCGCAGTGTACATCAAACTAGCTAAGCGAAGAACGACAGATTACACGGTCGAGTGAACGTCTCATAGCCAAGTGCTACTAGAGAATACACACGAACAAACCACATCGTCCGAGGAAGCACTCGACGTCCAGACAGAGTTAAGGACTACAGTGAAAGATAGGGCCGGACTACTTGAAAGGCTCGCTTATACACTTCAGCCATACCATATACAACGTCGCCAAAAAGATGAGAGCAAAAACTGTAACATTGCCTCGTGATGGGTTGCCGCCACAGCGAGATACTTCACGGCGAGATACATGAAGGGTATTATAGATAAGATGAAAGGAGATGAAGAAAATCCCGAAGTATACATGGGAATACATCGCAGACGTTTTTCGGAGAACCAGCTCTACTCTGGCTCGGTATCGGTCATGTTTAAAAGGGGCGTTGGCGCCTATGACACGGGCAAACGAAGTGCGTGACCATGTTGTGACGTCACGCAGAGATGGACAAGTGGCGACAGTGTTGCTATATGTGCGACGTAGAACCTCACGTGCCCAATGACTGAAGAGATTAATTGCCCAGCATTCCTTAACGAGCCAATCAGAACAAACCAATAGCGATACTACGAAGGTATCCCGAAAAGTGATCGAATGAGATGGTGTCTCAGAAATGAAATCTAACAAGCAATTCCCAAAAGTACTCGCCGAAAAAAAAGTGGTTTCAGAATTTTGGCTCTTCTGGAGGCATGCTAACTTGTTTGGGGAAATGAATCAGGGCGTTGATCCATTTCAGATCGCTCATTGTATACATATAAATAACAAGCTGTGCTAACATCTTTGTTTTTGCTTTTCAGGATCAAAACTCCCAAGCTGATTATCACTGGTTACAAAAGAAATATTTGACTACGTGTCCAGAGGCTGGTCATCTTTGGAATATGCATGTTTCATTCTACTCAGAAAGTTCCCTATTCTCTTCGGAAGTACTAAGAAATTGAAAAAAAATATATATATTTGAACAGTCGGTATATACTCGGAATGCAGTTTCCCCGAAAATTTTTGACACGTTTTCACCATTCAAACACCCCTGCGTTATAACATACACATGTTGACAGCCCTTTCAGAGGTTCTCCGCACAGGTGCATCGGCGGGCGCACGTCATTCTCACGAAGGAACTCGAGTTCTGCAGCTGCGGATGCACAGCATTCCACTTCAGCATAGATGCCAAGCTCACGTCCGGCTATATCACTGACGCCAGCGCGCGAATGTTAAACCTCTGCGTCGTACATAACGGCGGCGCCATGGAAACTGTGCAATCGCTTTATCGAGACAACGTCTTCTTCCAGCAAGTAACGATGAAACCAAATTCAACTATAGTTTATGTACGCCAGCTACAAGCGCTAACACACTTAATTCGCTTAGTGTGCAGGTCGGCAAAGACGAAGGACAATCAAACTACGCCAGACACGAGTGCCGACTCTCCACCGCAGGTTTATTGCATTCGTAGTCAAAACAGATACAACAAGGTCACGCGGTGCGTGCAAGATGAACAAGTGAGCCGGGGGATTCGAACAATTGAAAGTATCCAAGTATGTTACCGTTACCTGCTTATTCATTTGTCTTCTCGTATATCATTCGTATCTAGAACACACATAGCTATTATTACAAAAACATAAAATTTTAAAGATTCACAAGATATACAAACAAACTACAAGCAACATACAAAAATGCTAATTAGAAAGAACTGAACTATTCGAAGCAACAGCAAATCTTTGAGCAAATAAAATTTCCCATCCCTTCAAATACGACACTCCATATCACGTTTCTTTCTCGTGTACCCATTATGGGAAAGAAAGACTGGATTATGTACTCGCAGGCACACTAAATGAACTCGACAAACAATGTTGACGTTAACATTACAAGCAAAACGTTACTGCATCTCTATGACAATGTTTCGCAACAACTCGTGCTTCTTCACGTAAAGAAGTTTCTAACGCACATCATTTTTATGTACCGTTTTTAATCTGCTTTCCTATTTGCTGTTTTGTTTTCACATTACAACATTGTCGACAATATTATTTTGATAAAAATTGGCAGACCCCACGTCCAGTGCTCCGACGATATGCGAAGCACGAATGAGAAATGTTGATATGTCACTTTATAATCAGCACAACGTTACGAGGTGGAGGTAAATGATGCCGCACGTGACTTCCGTGTCATGATTATCATGTTTGGATGTGTCGTTTACCTTCGTCATCTGTTCACGTCACGTGATAGCAAATTTAGTATACGTGGAGCAAGCGAAACGGCCACGAGCACGCTATGAGCGTGGTATGTTGCCATGTTCTTACATGACACGCGTGTCAGCTAGGATTATCACGTTTGCACCAGTCATATATTTCGTCATACATTGAGCTCACGTAACTCTGAATTTGGTGTTTGTAGAGCTAGCAAAATGGCCGCGAGCGCATCATGAAGGGCCCAATATACTCCAATGTAGCGTTGACGCGCGCGCACGCTGGGCACAGCGACGCTACGTTAGCAAAACGCGAGCACCCTATAGTCTGACGCCAGGCGCGACCAGCGTCCGTCGGCGCGGCTCGACGGCAACGGGAGCGAAATGCGAGGGGCTGCATTTTGCGCCGATGCGTTACCCAGACAACACCGCGTCTCCCTCTTTTCGTGACGGAGGGACGCCGGACGCGCTGAAACGCACGTGCGTCAAAGCAACGCAGCACACGCACCGCGTCACATCGGAATGTATTGGCGCTTTGACTGTGGCACGTAGTGATGTTCTCACATGACACGCATATCATGATTATCATGTTTGCACCAGTCACATACGCTCGTCATCCATTGGCGTCACGTAATACCAAATTTGGCATATGTTAATCTAGCGAAATGACCGCGAGCGCATCATTAGTGTGGCATGTAGTCATGTTGTTACATGACACGCATGTCATGATTATCATTTTTGGATGTGTCATTTACCTATGTCGTCTGTTCACGTCGCGTAATACCGAGTCTGGTACATGTGAAGCTAGCGAAACGGCTGCGAGCGCACCATAAGCATAGCATATGTAGTCATGTTGTTACATGATACGCATATGATTATCATGTTTGCACCAGTCACATACCTTCGTCATCCATTCACGTACTGTAATACCAAACTCTGTATATATGACGCTAACGAAACGGCCGCGAGCGCATCATGAGCATGACATGTAGTCATGTTACATGACACGCATGTCATGATTTTCAAGTTAGGGTCTGTTGCTTGTGTCCGCCATGCAATCATGCCATACCAACCAGTTTTGCAATATGCCATGTGAAGAAACCACCGCAAGAGCTGCAGGACCATGAAATGTAAATCATGACATTCATGACATATATTATACAAGTCATGAATGAGTCATGACTACACGACACGCTCATGATGCGCTCGCAGCCATCTCGCTAGCCTTACATATGCCAAATTCGGCATTACGTGACACGAATGGATGACGAAGGTATGTGACTGGTGCAAACATAATAATTATGAGATGCGTGTCATGTAACAAGATGACTACGTGCTACGCTCATGATGCGCTCGCGGCCGTTTCGATAAATTCAGAGGTACCAAATTCAGCATTACGCGACACGAACGGACGACATATGTACACGACATGTCCAAACATCATAATCAAGACATGCGCGTCATGTAACAACATAAATACATGCTACGCTCATACCGTGCTCGCGGCCGTTTCACTAGTTCCCCATATACCAAATTTGGTATTACGTGACGTGAATGAATGACGAATGTAAAGAACAAGTCCAAACGTGATAATCATGACATGTGTGTCCATGCAAACTGGACTACATTCTGCGCTAGCACGCTCGCGGCCGTTTCGCATATACCAAGCTTGGTATCAGGTGGCGTGAATAGACGATGAAGGCAAATGACACGCCCAAACATGATAATTATGACATAGAAGTCATATACGAGATAATTTACCTCCGTCTCGTTGTGCTGATTTGAAACTGACATATAAACCTTCCTCATTCGTGCTTTGCATATTATCGATTTCCTGCACGTGAAATCTGCCTTTTTTTTCGCCCTTCACGCGCGCTGGCCACTCGGTCGGAGCTCGCCCGCCTGCAGAGTTGACACGTGCCCTGCGGGTGGCTTCGCTTAATTGTCGTAACGGGGCTGTCGGCGTTTTGCGTGGTTCACGTCGCCGGCAATGCACAGAGCGGTGCGCGTATAGCACTCGAGTTCTGGCATTTTCTGTGGCAATATAACGAACGTTACTTCTCTACAACTGCAGAGAGCCAAAACTTCCGAGTAGGCGCTGCCCGTACACATGAAGCCGCGCTAAAAAGTTGCCTTAGTGTGACTTTTGTCTATGATGATTCGCCAAGGTCACATGCATTATAGCTCAATCGTATATAAAGTTGACCTTGAATTACGTAAGTTGAATGCCGATGCTTCACCAGTTCCATAAAACACGGCGTAAGTATATAGTGTTAATGACGGGCATTTTCAGAATACGGTTCCGTACAGCAACGACATCACTAGTCTCGGAATTAAATCGACCACTTCCCCTCACGGTGTAAGAAAAATATTTGTTCCTACACCATGCTTTATCTTCAAAAGGAGGTGCACCAAGCCATCGAAGTAAGGCTATCGATCAATTTTCAAACAAACGAGCACAGAAGGACACCTGCATGTTAACTATGAGATCATTTGTAGCATACTTTATCACATCTCAAGCAATTGCGCATGTCATGCAATCTCCTATATAATATATTGATTGATTGATTGGTTGATTGATTGATATGTGGGGTTTAACGTCCCAAAACCACCATCTGATTATTAGAGACGCCGTAGTGGAGGGCTCCGGAAATTTCGACCACCTGGGGTATATAATATATTGAAGGCGAGAGCAGGTCGGTAGCAGTGTTATTATCATTCTTTCGTTTGCAGTTTGGCCCGAAGCCACGACAAATTGAAGGCGATAGAAGCCACCAAATTATATCTCTCATTTCGTGCACGTAGACACATACGCAAGCTCCTACATGCCTTGTATCTGGAAAACGCATCTTGGAGCATAAAAAAGTCAGCTAACCGTTCGGATCAGCTTGCGTGTCCAAGGGAAAAAAACAAAAACGCCAGGCCTGCGCTGAACGCGCAGCACTGTCACAGCGAATGGTCGAGGAGGAGCCTTTGAGAACCTTTTCGTATCACTCTTTGAGTAACTGCTGCTTGATTGATATGTGGAGTTTAACGTCTCGAAACCACCACATGAGAGACGCCGTAGTGGAGGGCTCCGATTATTTCGACCATTTGGGGTTCTTCAACGTGCACACATATCTGAGCACACACATTTTCGTCTCCCTCGAAAATGCAGCCGTCGCATCCGGGATTTCATTCCGGGACCCGCGGTTCAGCAGCCGAGTACTTTAGCTACTGGATCACCACGGCGGGTCTTTAACTGACTGCTGTAAGCACACTTGCTGGGTACTCATCACGCCATAAACAATCACAATTTTTGTGTAGCAGGCTGGCATTAATATGCTATCCTTCATCATTCTTCGGAGAAGCGTGTTATCCGCCCCAAACTTGCTAGGAATATTGTGGCTGATGCAGTGGCTGACGAGGATGAACAATTGTGCCTGAAGTGGGTACGCGGCACAGTTAATAGGTGAACAAGAACAAGCTTTTGTAATGGGTTGGATAACTGGACGACCCACTTTTTACGCAATTCGCATTGTGTGACGCCCATGGTTGTTCTTTGGATGTTCTAAAACACCTTATTACTCATATAAGCGCGACTCTTTCCTGACATGATGCCTGCTAAGACCAGTTTTGAAATGAGTTTCAAGCGACGGCATGGCTCAGTGGTAGAATACTGGGCTGGCACGCAGCGGACCCGGGTTCCAATTCCATCGTGTCCTTGGTGGTTTAGGAGATTGCTCTTTTTGCTGAGGGGTTGTCTCTCGTCGTTGTGCCGGTGTGTACGCTAGTGTTCATTGGTCCCGCTAGAGGCGCAGCTGTGCTCTGCGTTTGAAGAACGCTCACTAGAGATGGCGCGCCACCACTCAGGCGACGCTCGCTCCACTTTCGGAGCGCGTGCTGTAGTTTGGTAGGAGTCCACTATGTATCCCCGCCTTTATATATATATATATATATATATATGCAACACACGCTCGCTCTCGGCGAGCGTGTGTTGCTCGCTCTCGGCTCGCTTCCTTTTTCTTTCGCCGGACATCACTCAGTGCACGACAACAGCACTACCCGCTATGATTCGCTAATGCGGCTGCAGCGTGGGCTCACCGTCAGGACTCTTCTCGACCTTTCCCCTACATTCCATCATTTAAGATCCTCTGGCTTTGTATTTTACGGATCACAAAGCCATTATACTAAAAGGAAAACGTTCTTCCGAGTTTATGTGATCCGTAAATAAGCTCTTGAACAAAATGTATACACTGCATGTAAGTATCTGTATATAACATTGATATCGTCACGTTCTGGAGTGGGTATTTTGTTTATATAACGTGTATATACAATCACATCACAACGGCTCTCGTTTCGCGTCTTTATATGATGATGATTGAGCATATGTAAAGAGGATTCACGGTTTACCGGATATAACCTCCGGACAAGCTCTTTCATCATCATTCACTTCATGAGTATGCGGGAATTTTTTTATTCACCATTTTTTCTTGTTTTTTGCGATATTGATGACAGACACTAGCAGCAGCGGCGCGCAACTACGGGCACTGCTCGTGACTGTGTTCTGATGTTGTAACAGCGGTCGCTGTAAAAATACCCAGCACGCGATTGACGACGCCAAACGGGAAACTCTTTCCTGCGGCCCCGTTTACAACGTCACGTTCACGGCATTTTTTTCAGATTTTCAATGCAGGTAGCAACGATGCCATTCAGATATGTTTTGTCACTTCGATGGATGCGCCATACCAAAAGACAGCGACACATTACACCCGAAGTGATATAAAAAAAAGGAGGATGGCAAGGTTCACGATGACTGTTGACATCTCTATCCAGTCCGAGCATGCGTGGATGCTCTACATGTGCCACCTTATAATCACACTCGATCGAGCTGAAGAAGAGTAGAACACACGGCAAAGAAGGGTATTACACGCGAACAGGTACAAACGTTTAGCTAACCAAACTGAAGTACTTCAGGTTATTTTCCAATGACATGCGTGCATGTCCGTAGTGATAAATAATAATTGCGGTTTAACGTCCTAAAACCTTGATTATGAGGAACGCCGCAGTGGAGAGCTCCGAAAATTTTAACTACATGGGGGGTTCTTTTAAGGTACACCTGTATAAAACTGAGTACGTGCACCTCTCTCATTTCACCTCCACGAAAATGGAGGCCGGTATCGAAGCGGCGAATTTCGTGTCCGTGGCCAGCCACCGTAACCAGTGGGCCACCACAGCGGTTCAGTGAGCATCGCGAACCAACTCGCGCAGCAAGGCGTTTCCATCTTTTTCGCGCTGCTTTTCCGCCAATACATGCAAACGTAGCGAAGTATCCGCGTTGCGGGCCCTTGAACAGAAACATTCGCTTCACTTTTTTTTTTCTATAACAAGTGTAATTTCTGCAATCAAGTCCAGCCTTTATAGAGCGAATATACTTCAACAGCGCGCACTCTTTAGTACGTGATGGTGAATAACAAGCGGTGACGAGAGCGTGAGACCGTCCCATATGCGAATGCAGTCGACGCCTTCCGCAGATACACAATCCGGCTGAAATGACTGAAAACGACACAGGTCCCGATTCTACGTCGGACATGTGGGAGAGGCCCCTCAGGAGCTCACTTCTCGCCGACCAGCAATGGACCGTCCAGCAGTACCACGGAGCGGCCGTCAGGTACTCCCTGTCGGTCCCTACGTGGGAGCCGCCCGCTACGCGCTAAGCGCGTCCTGCAGGACTGAAAGTTTTTACATTCCATTCTCTTGCCACCATTCCTCTCATCCTGGGCGACGTGTCGACATCAATTCCCTCCTCGATGCCGTGTTCTTAATTTTTTTATTTATCGAATGTGCTCAACAAACGGCAACCCTTCAAGGCGGACATGTAAAACAGATAAAAGGCGCGAGAGAACGCAGAGGGGCAAAAGATGGGCGAGGCCAGTGCGATTGACATAAGACTGGAAGCACACGCGTCACATGCAAGGGAGGGCTGAGTGGCTCTATGGGGTTTAGCTTATGACCATGAGCGATCACCTAATGACATGGCATGTATCTATTTACAACGAATGAATGGCGATGAAATTGCTAGAAATTTGTGGCTAATGTATGCCAGGTGTCCAAACACGCTCGCAATTCAACGATGTCGTTTTCATTCACAGTTGTACACCTGTAGTGCATGCTTTGACGCCATGTCTTTAGCAGGCATGGTCAAGTGCCATACCGATTGGCTGTCGAACTGGCTACACATGTGATGCCATTATGCCATGTATGATTACTTACAATAGCAACATGGTATTAGATTTCGAAGTACATTGTTTGGTATTTTTTGTTGATATTCATGATATTATTGAGCTCCTTCAGCTTTGTATAACCACACACGTGTATTTACCTGTTCGCTCAATTTTTGTTGATGATATAATGTATGTATGTATGTATGTATGTATGTATGTATGTATGTATGTATGTATGTATGTATGTATGTATGTATGTATGTATGTATGTATGTATGTATGTATGTGTATGCATGCATGCATGCATGCATGTATGTATGTATGTATGTATGCAGAAAGCTGACAGCCCCGTAGAGCACAGCATGGCAACTGTTGTGTCACGCAAGATTACATAATTGTCCGCTGCATGCATATTATTTATTAATTATATACAGCTCACGTGCACGCTGAGAGCAACGCTGCCTGTCGAGTGCGTACACTTCCTTGAAATGCCCAAAAAGTGTATAGCAATGCCACTTTGGCGAATGACGAGAAAGCAGGACAGCGCCCCAGAGAACATCTCTATAGCGTGCCGCTCTGAACAGGTTAACGAACGGTAAGGGCGACGACAGATGACGGTGTAATGCAGTGCTTTTCGTTCATTTCTTCTCAGCGCCATGATAAGCATATGCACGCTTTGACGCTACACGTGCGCCGTGTATACGTTTATGGAG
The DNA here is from genome assembly GCA_013436015.1 of Rhipicephalus annulatus. Taxonomy (NCBI): domain Eukaryota; kingdom Metazoa; phylum Arthropoda; class Arachnida; order Ixodida; family Ixodidae; genus Rhipicephalus; species Rhipicephalus annulatus. The sequence continues at coordinate 101,186 of WOVY01002548.1, read as the reverse complement.
CAGAGGTTAATCTCCCTTCCGGATAAGTGTTCTTCCATCGAGTGGCTTTCTTCTTTTTTGATGCTTAATCAGAGAGCTGCCGAGGTCGAAGTCAGAAGGTTACGAGGGAGATAACTGAAGCCGGATGGCATATACATTGTCTAGCGAGACAAGTATGCGTGCAGTGTCACTTCTGCCTGCTATTAAACTGGCCTTGTCAGAAGCATCCAAGGGCCCCTTTTAACGGGACGCCACACACTTTCTTGGCAAGTGCAATGTTTATACTCGGCGTGCGTATTGTATGTCTTACATAGTAAGCGAAAAACTCCAGACCTGCGCGGAAAGCGCGCTGCAGGACATGTCATAGCGAAAGCTGGAAGAGCCTCATTTGAAGTACCCGTTGCAAACTCTCTTGGGACTACTAATATACGCTATAGCAGGGTAAATGATAATCTTTGTGGAGTTGGGAATCACCAACTACACCACTTTTCGTGAGTCTACGGAGAAGCGAGGTAACCGCTACACAGTTGCAAGACATCATGTGCACTTAGTTGATGCTGTGGCTGACGACGATGAAGAACTTAATTCGGTTGAGCCTTTTGTAATGGGTTGCAAGTATTCAATAACCCACTAGTTACGCAATTCGTATCGAGTGACGCATGGTTGTTATTATACTCTAATACCACGCTATATTACACATGTTCACGCGGTTCTTTCCTGACGTCATAATTTCTCTAACCATCATAACTTTTGTGTATTGTGGAAACGTCCACTATGTCAATATTCGCTACTCTGCATGGGGAGAAACGAGTACCCGCTACGCATCTGTGAAGCATTGTGCGCTTTGCCGATACTGTGGGGTGGGTCCTATATCCTAAGCATTACTATTAGCCTTGCCTGCATTCACGTTTACGCATATGTCTCCTCAGACGTCTGGCAAAGCAGTAACGTTTATTCACCATATATATATATATATATATATATATATATATATATATATATATATATATATATATATATATATATATATATATATATATATATCGATCAGAGGCATCCCCCATCAACTCTTGCAGGGAAGCTCCTGATAAATATATATTATCCTGTCATCTTTTTCACGAAAAATGCCCTTACTGGCCTGCAACCACTCAGAACTCGTATTCAAGGTTGCTACATGAAAATAAGCCAAGCGAAGAAAAGCACCGATTGTGTGAGATATTGGTGTTGTTGAACGCCGACACCATGGTCGGAAAAGCTAATTCTAGGCTATCGGACTCATGGGTATCAGCGAGCCAAGGTGAGAAATACTTTGGCGAGTCCGAGTGAGTTCAGCCGAGGAAAATGTTGTCCAGTCTGAGTCCGGGTGATTCCTAAGAGCAAAACATATTTCCTTAATGAGTCTCAGTGAGCTCAACAATTTTGGCCGACCTGTGACTGTGGCTGACAACGATGAAGAAGTATGGCTAAGCACTTTTTAATGGGTAGGAAACTTTAAACAGCCCACTAGTTACGAATTGTGTGACGTCCAGTCGTTATTTTACTGCATACTGCCGCGCCATATCACGTGTGCTAACGAGATTCTTTTTCCAACATGACGCATACATGTTTTTTTTTTTTTCGCGAGAGAGTATTAAGCCCCGGCGTGGTTCCGAGGCAGAATACCTGGGTGCCACCCAGAGGGCCCGTGTTCTGATTCAATTCTATCCTGCATATTTGATCATTTCGTTTTTTTTTTCTTATTTCGCGAGATAGCGGCTACGGACACCGCCGGCGGTCGCGAACATCTACGGCACAGTTATTGCGCTTTCACAACAGCTTTCGCTGTAAAAGGTAATTACAAATCACGGCAGGGATAGTGAAATGCTTGCGCTATTGAACGGGTATCTGTATTTAAGTTTTTGGGAGTATTGTTCGAAGAACATTTGAGCTGGACTCATCACGTAAACAAATTACATACTAGCATTTCCAGGTCCAATCGAGTGTTTTACAATATCCGGCATCTGGTTCCGACTTGGCTAAAACGTCAGCTGTACTATACACTCATACATTCTCAACTATACTACTGCCTCTTAGTCTGGGGTACTACAAGCAAAACAAACTTAACCAGGCTGACACTCCTCCAAAAACAGGCTGTTCGACACATAGAAAACCTTGCTTATCTTGACCATACAGCACCGTTTTTCTTAAAAAATGAGATATTAAAAGCGGATCAGCTATACTTCCTCAAACTTGCTACATACATACACAGTAAAATGCGTCAAAATGAATCTATGTTTACACACATGTACTTGACTAACCGCAATCCATATATTTTGCGACACAGCCACCTCGAAGTTCCGTTTTGCAGAACAAAATACGGTACTAAACAGCTAAAATATATGATCCCTAGTTTCCTAAACCAACATCCACAAGTACTTAGCAATGTGTATGAAGTTTCATCAAAATCCCTGTTTAAGCGTGTTGTTAAATTATATTTGCTGTCTTGCGTGCCTTTCATAGTATGAGTAGACCTCTAACAACATGTGGCTTAAGACCTGTTACATTAAAGAACTCAATTCTACTATTCCTGTATGTATGTCGCCGTCCCTTGCAAATATCGCTATGTCATGTTTCCTTTTTTTATTACCGTGCTGAGCTTCCGCTTTCTAATGTATAATTTCTTACTGATAGCCACAACCCTGCTGGACAGTGCTTGGGTGGTAGGGCCATTGTCAGGCAGTTAATTCTGCCTTTAGCCATACCATCCCTCGACATGTTTTATGTTGAAAATAAACAATTCAATTCAATTCAATTCAAAAAAATATAGCAATAGGCGCGGCAACGGCCAGGCTTAAGGGCAAACGCGCGCGTCGCATCTGCCTAGCTCGAGTGCAGCCTCTGTTCGGATGACGATCTCGTGATGATGAACTTTGCGCTTGTACAGTCACGGACAAATGAAGCGCGAACAGTTTCCGAAAACGAGAGCTGGAGAGCGCTATCTGGCACCGGCATAAACGAGAAAATGCGTCTTAATTCGCCTAACTTGTTTACATTTCAATTGTCTGTGGCTGTGCATTTCCAGACCTACATATAATTACGTGGGTGGTGCTTTGCGCCAGCGTGAACACCCGCGAGGAACACTCGAAGGGGTGAAAAATGTAAACACCATGTTGTAGCAGCTGTTGTAGAAGTAATTTCATTATGTGTTAGATTCTCGCTTTCGTAACAGAAAGTTTTGAATAAGCAGATGAGAGAAAGACAACGCAGGTCTTGTAAGTCTAAAATCACTTTGCAGAACGGTTTAAAAACAGCGTAAATCCGTGTGCATTTAGAGACATCTTTAAGAGCAACTTTCGCATCAAGAGACCTCTTGATCACTTACAAAGTCATGCAATGTAGCTAGTGACTAAAATGCTCGCAACAATGGCAGAAGTAAAACGATCGCTCAGGGACGGAAGGTGTAACCCTAATTACCAAGCATGCAACGATGGCATGCATGCACGGTTCCTTATTTCAAAGCTGCTCTAGGCTTTCGAGTTTTTTAATAACCACTATTTTAATACTGCTATCAAGTAACCTGCTAGACTGATCGACATTAAGGAAAGATTATTTCTCTCGGTTGTACTTTGTCGGCGACTTCTATGAGCGCCAGCAGGATGTTGTTTTAAGGGATGCAAGCTCGGGTTGCATCACGGCCGGGGGAGGGGCCAGCTCTGGTGTAGATTGAGCGCCCCTTTTGCACCCCCCTGCCGATGCCCATGGTGAATTCGTCAGTTTATGCAGTAACAGTGCAATGAACATGAATTGTCTTTACTCTGTGCCGGCATCTGGTGAAGCCTATTCTTCACAACTGCAATTATGCACATTGCATGGAATTGAACGAGGGTGCAGACGATGCGCCCCACTATATAGTAACCATTGCCAAGAAGAATAGGCACAAATATCCCAATTGGTCGAGAAGGGGCGGGGGATGAGACAGCGAAGAGGAAGCGAAGTGGGTTGGAGCCGGACTAGGTGTACTGTGCATCAAAAGTGACGTACAGAAAAATTACATGTGCTGATTGTTGCGATCAAGATTCGAAGGTTTGCCTTAGTACAAGGTTCGGCCAGGTAATACTACTTGTGCAGAACAAAACTAAGCTGCTATTCTGTAGATGCAGAGGTGTACATGGGGCCCAGATAAGCCGATTATTTTCGCTCTCGCGTGACTGACGTTGGAGTATACAAAGCAGCAAGCGTTGACTTTTTACAATTGCTAGCAAAAGGTGCAGATATGGAGCAATTATTTACATAATGAGGCTTTTGGGGTAGCATACGCGTGGCACCGTTAGCTCTTTGGGGCACCTTTTCACTGTAGTAGTAGCAACTCGATGAACCACACGGTCCCCGAAACAATTCCGAGGTTTCTTTTTTTTTTTTCCAACGCAACACGGGCGCATGACCGGGAGGGGGGGTCATGCGCCGGCCGATAAGCCCGACCGAGGAGATGGCGAGGCGATAAGCCCCCTTCAAGAAGCACGCTTACACAGCAAGGATCGTACATTCCCTACAGCAGTTGGTACCCTGCCGCACGAGGTAGCTTTGCGATTTTACGGTGTTGCGCTGCATAGCACGAATGCACGGGTTAGATTCCCTGGCACGGACACCGTCTCTCAACGGAAGCGCATGACAAAAATGCCCGTGAATTTAATCACTCACTGATTAGGCATCCTTGTCTCCCGCAACGGCTTTCATCATAAACCAGCGCGGTTTTGGCCCGTAAAGTCCCACTATCAATAATATACAAGCAGATGCGGTGTCTGCACTTTGTGAGTACTGCGCATGTTTCGGCGGACCAGGGCACGCCTTCGAAAAACTTGAGCAACCGTTAAGCTTTCAATTATCGTAAGAAATCACGTTGCTCAGCTTTCGTCAGGCCAAGTTCGCTATATAGCCCATGAACACTTGATTAAAAAAAGTAGCATGTAGCAGACCATTAACGCGATCCATTTTTGCCAATAAAAACTAGTTTTCTCGTCCTCATTTTCTGTTTCTTCCTAGGAAGCATAAGGACAAATTATGCTGTCTTCAGCCCAGTAAAATGTCGCATTCTACGAATGTCGAATGTCGCATTTCACTACGGGGGATATCTGAACACGTAGCAGAGATGTACAGCACCGACTTGTTTGCAGCTTCTGAAGCTCTATTTCCGCTTTTTTGAATGTCTTTTCTTTTTTATTATTAATGTGTGAAACCTGGTAAATTGATTGATTGATATGTGGGGTTTAACGTCCCAAAACCACTATATGATTATGAGAGACGCCGTAGTGGAGGGCTCCGGAAATTTAGACCACCTGGGGTTCTTTCACGTGCACCCAAATCTGAGCACACGGGCCTACAACATTTCCGCCTCCATCGGAGATGCAGCCGCCGCAGCCGGGATTCGAACCCGCGCCCTGCGGGTCAGCAGCCGAGTACCTTAGCCACTAGACCACCGCGGCGGGGCTGAAACCTGGTAAAGGCGCCATGTACGCAATATAGAAGCGGCACTCCGCAATCGTCGGTTTGATATCATGTACTGCGCAGACATTCCTGAACGCATTCCTCTTTTTCCACCAAGCGAATCGGCGCGCATATACGACCCCCCGAGTGCATCACAACAAGGCGCAAGTGCGTGGAACGAAATAAATATATAAGAAGGCGCGAAATGTGTCTGCCAAGCGTCTGTTGCATAACTTTTCTTCTTTTATTTGCCGTCCCTGTTCAAAACACACTACTAGCTGAGACTCGGATATGTTGGTTCTTCTTAATTACGAGCGCAGACAAAGGCGTACATTTATTTTTTCTTTTATTTTTTTATTTTTACAAGAGCGGGATCAATGCTCGGTCAAGGCACGAAGTACGAAGCGGTCATATCTCGTAAAAAAAAAAAAATGAGGAAACTCAATTACCAAATGTTCCATCCCAGCAATGGACAAACTGTCTTGAAAAAATAAACGCGCATCGGAAAATTCAGCAAAAGGGTTTTTTTTTTTTTTAGACATATTTCTACTGCTCATAAGGAGACCGGAAAGGAGAGGCTGTACTTTTTTGCAGGCTCATAGTCAGGAATTTTTTACTGGTGGAAAGGGGGGTACTTTGACCATTTTAATGAAACACCATTTTTTTGGGGGGGAGGGGGGTAAAAGATTCCAGACTCTTGGTAAGGGGTAGAAGGGTCTGCCTGCTTGCGGAACGACTACCCACAACACCGGGCACAAGGCCGGTGTACAACATGAACCAGCCATGGTGGCACTGGGATTCAAACGCAGTGCCTCCCCCGCACAGTGGAAGCTGTAACCACTCGACCACCGCTGCGGTTGAGCATAGCCAAGCCTCGAGAAGAAAGGGGAGCGAATCTTCGACTCTTCCGATCACCGAGGCCGTACATTCATACATTGGTGTGGCCGCTAAGTTCTCTCATGGATTCGTGCAATCAATTATTTGCTGCGCAAGATGTCTTTTCGCACAGTCATGTATTTTCCTACATTTCACCATCTTGACCCTCCCCCTTCAATATTTACCTCACTAGCTTGGGTCCAGGGTAAAATTAAATTTAACCACTATAAATATAATGCAGAGTTGACACAGTCAGAAATGACAATGTCTGCACGGAATTTCTCAGCGAAGCACTTCATTTAATGTCAACGGCGGCAAATGGCATGACTGACGCCACTAGAAATAAATGATTAAAAAGGAAGACTATGGAAGCAAGGTAAGCACCGTGACTGCAAATCATGCGCAGAAGCGGAGGCGCTTGGACAAGAAAACAAAGTAGTTTTACAATGCATATATTTAAGGGACTGAGCCCAGCTACTCAAAAAAAAAAAAAAAACGCTTGTAAGTACAAAATGATAAACGGGGGGCCGATACTAGACCAAATAAGTGACCGCAATTACACATCTGCATTTGCCAGATCCTCTAAGATAACTGCTTCGGCCACACAACAGTCAGCTGTTTTCAGGTATGCATACATGGGCCATAGGCACGCATAAGTCTCATGCACGCACATATACAAAAAAAAAAAAACATGGGTACATACAGCGGGATCGGACAAATTTTTTCTTCGTAATAATTACGATACTCGCTAAGCCCATGATGCGTGCACTGCTATTTCCGAGAAAAACTGCTAAGGAAGCGCTCGAATGCATAACGGGCTCTCGAGGAAACGAAACTAAATTGATTGTTACGTGTCAAGCAATGCGTCCTAGACGACGAAGTGTACGCGCAGGTGCGACAATGGTCTGCAAATAGGAAGTGGTGATCTACTTAAGGAGCGGAAATAACTAAACGCGCGCAAACCGGTCTAGATAACGAAAACCAACCAGCTTGCGCCGGTCTTGTTTGTGCAGCAAACACGGGCGCGTTGCTTTTGCGGCATCGGCTGCTCACCTGTGCCTGTCAAACTTGGCGTACTGTTGCCACTCCTTGGGGTTGCTCTGGTACGATGACATGAGCTCGTGCACGTACTCGACGTTGATGTGGTCATCCTCAAAGACGTGGTGCAGCTGGTCGATCAGGTCCTTAAGGGAGGCCGCGCACGGCGGCTTGGGCGAATTTGCCACGGTCCTCGGTTCCATCGAAACACCACCACACGCCACGCGGGTTGTCGCCGGGCGATTTTGAGCGCTTCTGCTCGGCGCATATTTTTTTTAAGAGCAGCGCTGGCGCGTGCACTCGACGCGACCGTGACGTTTCCTTCAGCTTGTGTCGTGAGAACCAATCACACGCCGAGCGAACTTCGCGCGTCTCCTTCGCCAGTTTCGGTTTCGATGCACCAGCTGCCGGCAAAGTTTGTCGGATTTGACGCTTTATTTCGTTTAACACAAGGGCTAGAAAAGAAGAGAAAGGTAAACCACAGTGAAGTGCGCTTACATTCGCATGTAATATGCTGGGTTAGTATCGACCACGAGAGTCAACAACGCTATTCTTTCCTCCGTGAAGAACATAGTTAACGGACATCAAGTCCTTTTTGCTTAGAAAAACGGCACAGACATGGTTTTGTGCTTTCTTTGGTTGTACGTACAACTCTGACTAAGCAAAATCAGTTTAAGCACTGAAATTTCCATGTTTGTAAATTGAAATGCAAGCGCTGAGAAAAAATGTGTAAGTGTTACAGCTCTTGGTACACTAGAATTATAGATTACGCAACATACGACTAATTTGCTTGAATTAGTAGTGCTTAGTTAATTAGCGCAGTTTCTGGTATCTCCTTTACTAAAGGAAAACAAAACTAGTTCAGATTTGGTTTCAACAAAATGGCATCGTAGAAATGCCTGCGCATAGCCTCCTCTATATAGGAGGCTATGGCCTGCGTTACGGTAGGGTTACGGCTACGTAGACTCCTAAGAAGTCGTTGATAGCCGGTGCTTGGTAAACAAAAAGCATGTGACAACGTATGCACGATCGCGGCGTTTTTCTGCTCTTAGGTTTCCTCCTAGTTATTCGCCTTTGTACACTTTGCAAGATGATCAAAGCGATCCTAATATTTAATCAGTATGGAAAGGTTAGGCTGACTAAATTCTACGAACGCATCGTGAGTAAGATTCTCGTGTGGGCGCGGGGGGCGTATTGCGGCTGTGATACGTTAATTTTTGTGTCATCTACACACTCGCTGCTTTATTCATTATTTTTTTGTTCCTACTTGCAGCACGAAGAGGAGCAACAGCACATTATACGCCAGGTTTTTCAGCTCGTTTCCAGGCGAGGGGAAGACGTTTGCAACTTCCTCGAAGGTGGAGAGTAGGTCATCTACTCAATAGCATTATTTGTGTAACAAGCAAATTCGCTCAATGTGGAGCAGGCGTGGTGTTGTGAGTGTAACGATTTAGCTGATGTGCAAACGTGGCGGCATGGACATGCTCGCCTGATCGAAGCGCAGAATGACGTGGCCACACTGGATGCGAAGTTCAGTGTAATCGTGCCGCTTGTTGTCGGCGCTGTCCTCGAACCATGAAATTTAAACCTCTACGAAGGATACGACTAATAAGTAGTTTACACCGGAAGAGCATTTGAAGCGTTGCTTTGTCACCTTCTCGCTCGCTATTTGTAATGCTTCGCCGTTTTTTTCGCCCCATAAATTAAACTGATCCATACCAACTCCAATTTTGAGCTCACGATAGTCTGGCAGTAGCACTTTTTAAAGCAATTCGCTGTTGTGAAACTCACTGTGTCGTTAAACGTTTTACGCCAGCACACTACCATGTCGACAAAAAGGAGAACCTTCTCATCCCTATTTCTGGCTATAAAAAGGAAGTGTTAGATCCAGCCTAGTTGTCATTCTAATCAAGAAACTTCTTGACTGAAAATTCACTTTAGAACCTTTTAAAATGTAACTAAATAGGCTGCACACTAAATTAGCTGCGTTGGAGTGCGAAGGCAATAATGATGTGTTGTTCATTTGCTGTTTGGGTCGTTAGGAAGCGACAATAGATGACAAACAGTGATGGTATCTTCATCTCATTTTTGTTCCGTCCTTGCGAAAGCGTAGCGTCAGTGGCATAACTGATACCCCTGTTCGCTGCTTTTCAGTCTTGTTAAAAACTCGGACTACAAGATTATCTACCGCCGCTATGCTACCCTGTACATAGTATTCTGCGCTGATTCCAGCGAAAGTGAGCTGGGGATCCTGGATTTGATTCAGGTACGTGGTCATTTGCTGTTTCCTGCTGCTCTGCTCAGCCATCCAAATCACCCGAAACTTAATAGTTCTTTTTGCACCCCCTCCTCCCCCCCCCAAAAAAAAGAAAAAAACTGGCTCCCATAGACACTTTGTTCCTTGCAGAAGATTTTGAGAAAAAAAAAATATTGCCAAAATTTATAAGGCTCTGCGGTCACATTTTAAGGGGAGGGAGGGCGAATGCAAGCGCACCCATGTACATTGATCTAGGTGCGTTTTGATTAACCCCTGGTGGTAAAAGCTCATCCGATGTCCCCAAGGACAGCATACCTCAATATGATAGTGCAACGCGCTCCTTTTTGTATTCCTATGTAACTAGTCGGTGGCATATAGTACAACCACACTGCCTTTCACAAAGCACGCACGAATGTCTCGTAACCTTTCTGATTATTTTAGAATCTTCAGATTTTCTTGAGCGCATAAACTCTAGGAATTGGGTTCATTCCATAACTAGCAAACCTGCCAGGGATAATATTTGAACATTCGATGATGCATGTGTTGGTGCTAGTGTGCCTAACAATGGATCAGATTACTCGACAGCCCACAGCTGCCCTACCTGCTATTAGTGTACAGCGTGGATTGTTTGTAGAATGTCTTTTCATTTACTTGACACAGGTATGCCCAAACAAAGCCTTTTGTATTTCCCGATATTGCCACAGCCCTCCTCACCATTGCAACGACGTGACAATATCGTGGGTTTTAGAACTTGAAATCCCAGAAATTATTACATTGAAATTGACAAGCAATGTATTATACTTTGTCAAAAGCTTTTTTAAAAAGGCAGATGGTTCTGCTGGCCCAAAAAAGAATACATATTCACTCTTCCTGGGACACTGCAGTAAACCTAAATGCGATCATCTTGGACTGAGATTTCTCTGGTTGGGTGAAATATTTTCCATTCTAAAGTGGCATTAGCCAAAGTTTAGGGCAGCCCCGACACTTCTGGATTAGTTTGGTTCATGTCTTTGGAGGCTAAGTAAAATGATATATTGCATTGCTTCCATAATGCAAGAATCAAATGTGCAAATAATAATGTTTTCCATGCACCACATTGTATATTAATGAGCTCCATATGTAAGCAAGAGCATGTCGGTCATTATTCTGTCTTGATGATTTATTAGACTGTCCAGTCTTTCAATTGTTCGACATGCTCTGTGCTTTTCTCTTTGAAGAGGTAGCACTGTGCGAGTGCAACATTAAAATTTAATTTTCTGGATGTGCAGTGGTTTTGGTGTTATGTATTGTATCATTTGTGTCATATTGTGTTACTATCATCACATGCACAAGTGCACATTAATTTCACATGGACTAGTGTGGATTACACAGGCACAATGAACTTATAGACTAATGCTTTGACCCCAGGTCATTGTGCAGTTCCTGGTACCCGCTCAGTGCTTTGCAGTTATTCCCATGGTGCATAGGTTTCGTGAACAGTGTAGATAGTCCCTGCAACAATAGCCATCGAATGTCTTCATTAAAAAAATACTAACATATCCATGGAGTGAATGATGATGAGTGTGGCAAAGCGCTGGAGGGTTTCATTGCTAAACCGTGAACCATCCGAGAATATCACCCACTACATCATCAAAAACATCACAAACATTGTATATGTTTATACAGTGAAAATTTATTATTCTTAAGGGGAAGCTATAGGTCGCTTCCATACTCCCTTCATTATAACGGCTTTATTTATGGTGAAGCGTGGATCAGTGGTGGCACGTTGTAGGATGCTTGCGAGGACCAAGTAGTGGGCAGTTTGCAACGGTGAAACTATAGGTAGTCACGTACAAACAAAGGATGGGCACAGTGGGACAATCCATGGTTCTTTTGTAGGCCCGTGTGCTCAGATTTGGGTGCACGTTAAAGAACCCCAGGTGGTCTAAATTTCTGGAGCCCTCCACTACGGCGTCTCTCATAATCATAGAGTGGTTTTGGGACGTTAAACGCCACATATCAATCAATCAATCAATCCATGGTTCTTTAACGCGCACCTGGATACAAGTACACTACCATCTTGTATTTCATATTGGCTACTTCTCAACAGTATTCCTTATGGTCGGTGAAGTAGTCGATCGGTGATGGGGTGTAGTGGTATGTTTGCAAGGACGGAGTAGTGGGCAGTTTGCAAAGGTGGTACTAAAGGCGGTCATGTACATACATACAAGTGATGGACAGACGCACACCATTTGGAGCATCGTCCCTAAAAACCTTGTGGCTTCATAAAGCGACTACCTTACAAATTTTTAGAATCCGTCAAGTACGAGTGAACTTTCAGAGATTTCTCGTGCGTGTTAAATCCTTTCTCCTTTAAATCTCGCAAGTGTACTGAGAGCTATGCAAAAAGGGGGATGACAAGAGGGCTGTAGAATGCTTCCCTTCTTCAGTGCACATCATGGAGTTTCATGCAAACATACCTAGAGGGAAATCTGGCGCTAATGTCTATGCGGGCTCTTTCAACGTCCCTTGTACCGCCGTGGGTATTATGGCATGTACAGACTTTGGATCTGCTTCAGATGGATAACGATCTTGAGATTCGCAGCACTTTTATACTAAGTGATATGAAGTGGTATGAAGATATAAGGAAGTGATATGAAGTTATTTCCAGTTTAAACCTGCTTCATTCGTTTGTACGTAAAACTTATCACAAAAAGATTTCTTGGCCATGAGATGGAAGTAAAACCTGGACATATTTAACTACCAGGGTATGCATTGCTCTAACATTGCATTCCGAATTTGCCATCAAGATATAAGGAATTATTTTAAAGGCGAAGCATTTCTTTGCAAACTTTGGCCACTTTGAGCGTATCTATTTATCTATCTATCTAGCCGCCTACGACTTTTAGCTCTCCTGGCCATTTGGATAATGGTATCGATACCAAACTTCATATGGCATGACATGACTGTATGAAGAACATATTTGACTAGTCACAATATGGAAATCATGACATGTATGTCATCATTGTCATGATTTACATTTCATGGTCCTGCAGCTCTTGCAGTGGTTTCATTTACTTATTTATGTACAGAGACTTCACAGGCTCCCGAGTAGGGGTATTGCGTCAGGGAGGGCTAGAATATTCATCAACAGAGGTAGGAATCTCGCGAAAAAGGTACATCCTTAAACAGTAGTTAATGACATGAACACTTGAGGCCGGAGATATTGCATGTAAGGCAGTCTATGTTTACAGTAATGTACAACAATATTATGACAAATGCACAAAGGTATCAAATAAAAGGACATAGCAACTTGGCAATAAAATGTATCTAGAACACAAAGTTGCTCAGTTCGCTTCTGAATACTACCGGATTACTGATGTTAACAATGGAATCTGGAAGTTCGTTCCAGAGTATTATCGCGCTAGGCAAGGCTGATGAATTGAAGGCATTAGTGCGGCTAGGAAGGTGTTGGTAGCTGAGGTCATTATGAAGACGACGTGATGTACGGGATGGCTTTGTTAAGGGTAGGTCGAAAGGGCGTTGACTGTAGTGTATTTTATATAGAAGGGCGAGAAGGGCTACCTTCCTACGTGTCTGCAGTGTAGGTAGAGAGAGGGAGAGCTTAATGTTCGTGACACTAGAGTTTCGCTTATAGTCATCAGTGATGAAACGCGCCGCACCGTTCTGTACAAACTCAAGGGCACGCATAAGATATGTCTGGTGAGGGGATCAAATAGATGCCGCAAACTCAAGTTGGGGTCGAACGAATGATTTGTATGCTATTAGACGAGTGGTGGCCGGGGAGCTGCACAAATTTCGTTTAAAGTAACCTAAAGTACGTGAGGCCTTAGCGGTGGCTTTTTCTACATGAGTAGACCAAGAGAGGTTAGGGGTGAAATGTATTGCGAGGTACTTGTAACTGAGTTCAGGGCATAAGGGTCTTTCATTTAGGTTATATGTGAAGGTGGAGTTAAATTGCTTGCGACTAAACTTCAATAATTTGCATTTATCAGTGTTAAGAGACATTTGCCAAGATAGGCATCATTCTCTAATACTATCTAGATCCTGTTGAAGAACAATGTGGTCTCTTGAAGAACCAATTTTTCGATAAACTATACAATCATCACCAAATAAACGGATGGAGAAGGTAATGTTAGTGGGTAAGTTGTTTATATAAATAAGAAATAACAAGGGTCCTAAAACGCTACACTGTTGTACACCAGATGTAACATCACATAACGGGGAATTGTTGTTGTCAATAGTTGTGAACTGTTTGCGAAATGACAAAAAATTTCTTATCCATGAGATAGTTGATGAATCTAGATACAAGGATGATAGTTTGGCGATTAGACAACAGTGAGGTACCCGATCAAATCCCTTAGAAAAATCAATAGATACACAATCAGTTTGAAGATATTGTTAAAAAATAAATCGTTAGTAAATTCTAGTAATTGTGTTTCACAGGAAAAACCTTTCCTAAAGCCGTGTTGTTTCGGGAAAAAAGTTATCTTCTAAATGCTGCGCGATTTTGGAGGCAAGTATATGCTCTAGGAGTTTCGACGTGATACATGTTAGTGAGATGGGACGATAGTTCTCTACTTCGCTTTTGTCTCCAGATTCAAATATCAATACTACTTTTCCAATTTTCCAATCAAACGGAATTTCACCTGATGCAAGGGACTGTTTAAAGATATGTTACAGGATGATGCTTGAAAAGGGAATGGTCTGCTGGAGAATTTTTGTGTCGATAGCGTCAATTCCAGACGAGGTGGACACTTTAAGATTTTTGATTAGTGACGTAACTCCTTCGATGGTGATATCCATGGGACTCATAAATGGATAGTCAGCATCTGAAACCGATGGAATACTGAAGTAGTCTTCTTTCGTGAACATCTCGGAAAAGAAGTCGTTGAAATCTCGGGGGCATGCTCCTTGCCTTATCGAAGTGCCAGTGTCATTGCGAAGGGAAATGTGATCAGATGCACTAGCAGGTGAAATTGTTCGCCAGAATTTTTTAGGGTTGTGCGTCATTAAAGATTGTAGGTCATGTAGCAAATACTTTTGCTTTGCTTTACAAACAGCACTGCAGTATGCTTTTTCTAAGGTTCTGTGGTTATTAGTTGCAGTGACTCTTTTTGAACCTTTGGCGACTTTAAACGAACGCTTTTTTCTATTTCGAAGAATGCGAAGTTTTTTGCTAAACCATGGCTTTGTAGAACTAACGCGGAAAGATATACGTGGGATATGAGTGTCAATTAGTTCCAATAACTTTGTCTTATACAAAGACCAGTTATTTACTGAGCGATTGATAAAATTATCAAGAAAGGAAGTGTAGAATTCTTCCAAGCCACGGTTTATGGAATCGTAGTCAGCTCTTTTGTAATCAAAAATTTGGTTGGGGGTGGTAACATGTGCGGTTAAACATGTAGTAATTGCGAACTCCAGGAGTTTGTGGTCGCCAAATCCGTCAGAGCAATAAATCTGGTTCACCATATAGGGTGCTAAAGCAAATACCAGGTCTAATGTATTTAAGCCCCTTGTTGGTTCATTCACTAATTGCCCTAGAGAGAAATCTAGTGCAAGTTCTATGAATTTACTTGTTTCGCTAGTTCTGGAAATTAGGTTAGGCCAGTCAATATCAGGGAAATTAAAGTCACCAACCACGAGAATGTTGGCCCTTGGAAATTTAGCGGTAGTTTCAATAAGGTTACTGTGTAAATCGGAAATAAAAGTCTCAGGACTATCAGGTGGTCTATAACAAACACCCAAAATATATTGTGAAGATTTCGACGTAATACAAATCCACAGTAACTCTAGGGGAGTTGTTACATCTACAAGAAAAGAAGTAATATGCTTTTTCACAGCGAACGGGACACCTCCGCCCCTTCTGGTAGTCCTATCTTTCCGGTAAATAGCGAAATTGCCGCTGTCTGGTAGTACTTCGTTGTTAGCAATATCAGGATACAGCCAGGTTTCAGTTAAGACTAAGACGTCGCAGTTTTTGTGTTATCGAGATATGAGCACAGTTCTGTATGTTTTTGAAGAATACTGCGCATGTTAGAATAAGATACGAAAAGTTGGTGCTGCTTGGTTCTATTGCACGGAGGTTCCGAAGGCTTTTTTAACGCGCATGATGCCCTCAGCTGTCGTGGCTATTTAGAAGTTTGCGTTACGCTGTCATTTGTGGCATCATACACATAAATGTTATCTCCGATTTGTAGTTTGTTGCCGCGAAGTTTGTATGTAGCGACTTGCCCTTTAGCGTATTCCATAAGCTTTTTCCTTGATAGCCGTGTAGCGAAACAAAAATCTTCGCGCACTGCAAAGTCTGTTCCCTTGAGTTTATGCCGTTTGCCAAGACAGGCTGCTTATCTTTGTGAAAAGTGAATTTAGCAATTATGGGTCTGTGGTTCACAGAGTTGTAACGACCAAGCCGATGAGCACGTTCAATTTGAGATGGCTAAAGTGCTATTCCGAGATGTTGCGATCAGAAATCTATTATTTTGGCTTCAGATGAAGTCCATGCTTCGGAAGATGCGTCACCTATGCCGAAAAGGAGTAAATTATCACGACGAAGCCTGTTCTCGGTGTGGTCGCAACGAGTAACTATGGCTCTTAGCTGGTCGGATGTGCTTTTCGGGAGGGATTCAGGAGAGGCAGGCACTGAGGGTGAGCCACTGCTATGGAATGCAGTAGTTTCCATTGATTGGATTCTTTGAGATAGTTGTTTATTTTTATATTAACTGATGCCTGCTACGGTGTAACGGACGTTTGCCACTGTTTAAATGCGAGAAGTTCATTTTGAATATCGTCTTGGCCCAACTCAATTCTTTGAACTGTTGCCGAAATCTTAGCTAACATATTATTGTTATCAAGGTGGGGAGGGTTTTTAGGGGATCTGGTATTCGTGACAGGGACGTTATTCGAACCGGGATTTGATTCCACATCGCCAGATAAAAGCAGCAACAAGCTACTTATGCATAGAGTGATTCGTTTTTTACATCGTTCAAGCACACAAAGAGAGTGTCTGGGGCACGACACCTCTAAAAGACAGCAGTTTGAAGATTTAACGCAGCAGCTGTTATTCAAATAATTAACCTGCAACAATACGAAGGGTGAGCGATTAATTCTTGCAGTGATGTCATGCCCCAAGACTGACGCGGTGGCCGGCTGCTTATATTCGGCGGCGAGCATGCTGTTATCTGGGTGGGTGTAGCTATGTGGCCGTGGTTGCCAGCTGTCTTTCACGGTGGGCAAAAATAGCGGCGGCGTCCGGTAGTCGGGTGAAGTGGTTCGATTGTAGTGCCAGTCCGCCAGGAAATCCGTGACTGCCGGAGCATCATGCAGGCAGAAGAGAAGGGCCATCTGCAACAATACGAAGGGTAAGCGATCCATTCTTGCAGTGATGTCGTTCACATGGCATGTTGCAAAACTGGTATCGTATGACATGATTGCATGGTGAACACAGCCGACAGACCCTAACATGAAAATCATGACATGCATGTCATGTAACAACAAGACTACACGCCACGCTCATGGTGCCATAATAATACCATGCCATAATACCATAATACTCATAATACCAAATTTGGTATTATGGTATGTGAATGGATGACAAAGGTATGTGACTGGTGCAAACACAATAATAATGAAATGCATGCATGTAACAGCAAGACTACATGCCACGCTCATGATGCGCTGGCGGCCGTTTCCCTAGCTTCACTTATACCAAATTTGGTATTACGGGACGTGAATGGATGACGAAGATATTATTCTGGTGCAAACATGATAAACAGGAGATGCGTGTCATGTAACAACATGACTACATGCTACGCTCATGATGCGCTCGCGGCTGTTTCACTAGCTTCACATGTACCAAACTCAGTATTACGCGACGTGAATGGACAACATAGGTAAATGACACATCCAGACATGATAATCACAACATGTGTGTCATTACAACATTACTACATGCCACACTCATGATGCGCTCGCGGCCGTTTCGCTAGCTTCACATATGCCAAATTTGATATTACTTGACGTCAATGGATGACGAAGGTATGTGACTGGTGAAACATAATAATTATGAGATGCGTGTCACGCGAGAACATGACTACATGCCACAGTCAAGGCGGCCATACATTTTGACATGACGCGGTGCGCGTGCTCGCCGGCGTTCATTTCGTCGCGTAACGCTAGGCGCCGGTCCTGCTATATACTCGCAGGCACGCGCCGCGCTGCGTTGCTTTGACGCGTGCGCGTTTTAGCGCGTCGGGCGTCCCTCTGTCACATGTCACAGGGAGATGCAGTGTTGCCTGGGTAACGCATCAGTGCGAAATGCAGGATGTCGCATTTCGCGCCGGTTGCTGTCGAGCTGCGCCGACGAAAGCTGGTCGCTCCTGGTGCAGACTATAGAGTGCTCGCGTTTTGCTAACGTGGCGTCGCTGTGTCCAGCGTAAGTGTGCGTCTATGCTACATTGGAGTATAATGGGCCCTTCATGATGTGCTCACGGCCATTTTGCTAGCTCCACATATACCAAATTTGGTATTACGTGACGTCAATGGATGACGAAATATATGACTTGTGCAAACATGATAATCCTGACACGCGTGTCATGTAAGAACATAACAACAAACCATGCTCATAGCATGTTTGGGGCCGTTGCGCTAGCTGCACATATACTAATTTAGTATCACGTGATGTCAATGGATGATGAAGGTAAAGGGCACATCAAAAACATCACACGGAAGTCATGTACGACATCATGTACCTCCACCTCGCAACATTGTGCTGATTTTAAATTGACATATCAACATTTTTCATTCATGCTTCGCATATCATTGATTCCCATTGTACGTGGGATCTGCCAATTTTTTTTTACAACCGTTCAAAACAAACAATCGAGTTTTTCCCTTGAAGGTACACATTATCTATTTATGGAAGTAACAGCACAGTATCAAGCGACAAACACTTAAATTTTCATCTGTTGCAATGCCAGGTGCATCTGTCCAAGCGGTCTGTCCCCAATGCTTCTCTCGCTTTGTTGTGAAGTCGAGTCAGAGAAGCGTGACGGTGCGTCTTCTTAGCTTCGCCATCATTTTGCAATCAATTAACACGAGTTTTGGAAAGAAGTGATTATGAAAAAACATGAACACGATGTAATATTCTGCACTTTTATGGGAAGCTACATCTGTGCGCAGTGGTGAGTAAATGACGCTTCGCTTACACTATCAAATACAACTTGTAAAGCTCACACGTTGCAGAAAATTAGGAGACCTAATCATCTTTAGCTTCTTTGACTAGCGAAGGTGCTGCTTCAGTGCTTCGCACTGTACCCCACTACCCGCTCTGTGCAATGGACGAAACTGAAACTGTTAAAAAAGGTCCGTAATCAGTTTCAAATTCAAATCCAATTCAAAGTCTATAGTTCCCTTAGTTTCCTTGGGGGTACACTATCGCAGTGCCAGATCCTTTCTAGCTGCTCATAAGACCCTGAGTGCTTTTTCCTTTTCTCTTCGAGCAGGTGGCTTGCTTTGAGTATGATCACCAGTTCACACACTGGCACGTGATGGCCTGCCATGGGGTTGATGGTAGCTACGCAGCTCACGATGCTCAAATCAGCCAGTGGCATAGGACTTTGTCTTAATGGAGTTACAGTAGACTCAGTAAATAGAAATCTCCTGAATGGAACTGCTCCTTAAATGGAACAACTGTCTCTGATATGATTGGTTTCATACCTGAATGCTGCGACCCAGTTTGTTTCTCAGTAAGCGGGTCTTTCGTCAAAAGAAACATATTTTCTTGGTCCCTTCAGGTTCCATTTATTTATTTATTCATTCAATACTGTGGGCCTTATCAAGCCTGTGCAGGAGAGGGAGGTACAAAGTAAATAAGACCTCACATGGTGGAAGATAAAAAAAACCTGGAAAATGTGCAATACAAAGCAGCCGCAGCGATATCAGTATAAGAACTGTAAAGGAACAATGCATATACGAGGTCTGTTAGAGAAGTATCCAACATTATCTTTTCTTTTTTTTTTGTGAGCACTCGACGTATTTTAAACAATTGCACTTGCATCAGCTGACCTTGAACCTTCGTGTGCATGCGTGAATTTTTTCCCACCTACCAATAGCGTCAGTCACTGGGAACAGCATTTCAGTGAGGTAACGCGCAGTTCCCTCGTTGGTTTTTCATTGCAAGGTAAATGATGGAGAGAACACGAGTGGCACTACTGCATTGAATTTTGTCGGAAACTGGGCGACAGCCAAGTGGAAACCATTGGGAAAATAAAGACAGCTTTATGTGTGAAGCTATGAGCCGCACGCTGATTAAGGTAGGGCTCAACTGGTTTAAAGACGGCCGCACATTGGTGGAGAGCGAGCCACGCTCCGGTTGGTCATTAACATGCCGCAATGACCAAGTCATTGCCAAAGGGAACACTTAGTGATGCGGAACTGTCATGTGATTATCTGGGAAATTGCTGAAGAGGTGGGCAGCAGCACTGTCTCTGCGCATTCTATGACCGATAATTTGGCCATGAAGAGAATTACGGTGATATTTGTACTGAAACTGCTCACGGTGGAGCAAAACCAATTTCGAGTTGTAGTATCACAGGACATGCTGGATTTCACAAGCAGTGACCCTAACTTCATAAATACCATTATTTCTAGTGACAATCACCTAAGAGCACTACAGGGATGTCCTCCGTCGCTTACGTGATCACCCCGCCGCGGTGGTCTTGTGACTAAGGTGTTCTAGTGACCCTCAAATCGCGGGATCGAATCCTGGCTGTGGCGGCTGCATTTTCGATGGAGGCAGAAATTCTGTAGGCCCGTGTGCTCAGATTTGCGTGGACGTTAAAGAACCCAAGGTGGTCAAAATTCCGGAGCCCTCCACTACAGCGTCTCTCATAATCCTATGGTGGTTTAGGGATATTAAACCCCCCACATATCAAATCACAGGAATTCAGGAAAGTACAGGAATTCAGAGTGTCGCTGCAGAACAGGTACTCGGCTCTTAGTGAGGAAACCAACCTTAGCGTAGATACAATGAATGATAATCTGACGAGTATTATTACGGAGTCTGCAGTGGAAGTTGTAGGCAGGTAGTTAGGCAGGACACTGGCAAGCTTTCCCAGGAAACGAAGAACCTAATTAAGAAGCGTCAAATCATGAAAGTGTCAAGTACAACAGACAAAATAGAACTGGCAGAGCTTTCAAAGTTGATTAATAGACGTAAGGTATGCGATGTGAGAAGGTATAACATGGAGAGAATTGAACACGCTCTGAAAAACGGAGGAAGCGTCAAAGCAGTGAAGAGGAAACTTGGGATAGGCAAAAGTCGGAAGTATGCAGTAAGGGACAAAGAAGGCAAAATAACTACCAATATGGATAGAATAGTTAAAATAGCGGAGTAGTTTTACAGAGATCTGTACAGTAGCCGAGACAACCATGACCTTAATACTATAAGAACTAGCAGTAACCCAGATGACGCCCCACCAGTATTGATAGAAGAAGTCAGAAAAGCTTTTGCTGAAAGATGGAGGACAGATTGTGTTAGAAAAACTAGCCACCCTGTTTACGAGGTGTCTCCTGACGGGAAGAGTACCAGAGTCTTGGAAGAACGCTAACATCATCTTAATACATAAGAATGCAGATGACAAGGACTTGAAGAATTACAGGCCGATCAGCTTGCTCTCTGTAATATACAAGCTATTTACAAAGGTAATTGCTAACAGAGTAAAGAAAACATTAGAAAGGAACAAGCAGGATTTCGAACAGGCTACTCAACAATTGACCTCATTCATACTATTAATCAGGTAATAGAGAAATGCTCAGAGTATAACCAACCACTATACATAGCCTTCATAGATTACGAGAAGGCGTTTGATTCTGTAGAAATATAAGCCGTCATGCAGACACGGCGGAATCAGGGCGTAGATGAAGTATATATAAACATTCTGGAAGAAATCTACAGGGGATCAACTGCTACCATAGTGCTTCATAAAGAAAGCAACAGAATACCAATCAAGAAGGGTGTAAGGCAGGGGGACACAATCTCCCCAATGCTATTTACCGCGTGCTTACAGGAGGTTTTCAGAAGCCTAGAATGGGAACAGTTAGGGATAAGAGTTAATGGAAAATACCTTAGTAACCTGCGCTTCGCCGATGACATTGCATTGCTGAGTAACTCAGGGGACGAATTGCAACACATGATTACGGAGTTAAACAGGGAGAGCAGAAAGGTGGGTCTTAGAATTAATCTGCAGAAAACGAAAGTAATGTAAGACAATCTCGGAAAGGAGCAGCGCTTCGAGATAGGTAATAGTGCACTTGAAGTTGTAAAAGACTACGTCTACTTAGGGCAGGTAATAACCGCAGTGCCCAACCACGAGATTGAAGTAACTTGAATAAGAATGAGGTGAAGCATGTTTGGCAAGCACTCTCAAATCATGAGGGGTAGATTACAACTATCCCTCGAGAGGGAGGTATATAACAGCTGCATCTTCCCGGTACTTACCTACGGAGTAGAAATTCGGATTCTTATAAAGAGAGTTCAGCTCAAATTGAGGATGACGCAATGAACGATGGAAAAGAAAAAGATAGGTGCAAGCTTAAGAGACAAGAAGAGAGCATGGTAGATCAGGAAACAAACCGAAGTAGAGGATATCATAGTTGAAATTAATAAGGGGAAATGGACATGAGCCGGACATGTAGCGCGTAGAAAGGATAACCGCTGGTTATTAAGGGCAAGTAACTGGATTCCCAGAGACGGGAAGCGGGTTAAGGGGAGACAGAAGGTTAGGTGGGCAGATGAGATTAAGAAGTTTGCGGGTGTAAATTGGCAGCAGCAAGCACAGGACCGGGTTAACTGGCGGAACATGAGAGAGGCCTTTGTCCTGCAGTGGACGTAGTCAGGCTGATGATGATATCAAATCATCAAAGCCTACATGACGCTGTGCGGTGTAAGGAACCTGAGTTGTGGTCAGCAGGAAGCTGGCGCATTCATCATGACAATGCTCCTGCACAATCCTCTCTCTTGGTTCAGACTCGTCTGGCGAAAAGTGAGACTCTTGCAGTTCAACAAGCTCTTTACTCTTCTGGTATGGCCCTCTGCGACTTCTGGCTGTTTCCCGAACTCAAGCAGACATTGAAAGGAAAGTGATTTCAGACGAGGGAGGACATTATGGCTGCAACAACAGCTGAGCTAAACTCCATTCCGATAGAAGCCTTCTCAGAGTGCTTCCAATAATCGCAGTACCACTGGGAGAACTGTATGCAGTCCCAGGTGGGCTAATTTGAGGGGGATTAGGTCTCCAATGCTCCAATTATGCCTGTTTTTTTTTTTTCACCTAAGCTCAGATAGTTTTCTAATGGACCTCATAAATGTTTCAGTGGGGAGAAAAGAAAAACAAAACTAGCTAACATGATAACCTCAAAAAACAACATAATTGGCACACAGATGCAAGCTGTTAAACACGAGTAACATTGTGCGAGTGCATGTACGATACGTCGCTGTTGCTTTTATTTGTGTGCACAGAAACCATAGACCCTATTGCAGTGGGGTAAACAGAAATTCCGGCAGCAATAAAAATGATTCAAGTGATTGAGCCCTGAGGACGTCACTCGGCAAGTCATTCCACATCTCTATAACTGCAAGAAAAAAAAAATACTTAAGCGTGTTACAACGTGACAGGAATTGGTGTATGCATTTCTCGTTGTTAGTTCAGCTGGGGTGACTGTTCGGAGCTTTTAGGTATTCGACCTTATTTTAGTTTACCAAGTTGCGGGGGAGAAGAAAAAGAAAATTCGAACTAGCTAATTTTTGATGGCTAGTTAGAGTTGCAACACGTGCTTGCAAACGCAGCTCAGAAACACTCTCCTGCCTGGCATACTTAAAATAACAAATATAAGAGCGCTGTTCTGAATTTTATTTCATGCATCGTTCATGTTCTCTCTGTGCGGGTTGCAAGCTATTGCTGCACCAGTCTAAGACGAGTCTATAAGCGTTTTTCACGTTCTTAGTCTAACTTGAGGAAAAGTGCCAATCAGTTTACACATTAAAAAACGTAGTAGCTTAAATGCTCGTGCAGAAATTCGAATAATGTGGACATCCCACTTTAAAGAATGAATTATAAGGACCCCCAGGTACTTTATGGTATTCATGTGCTTGATGTCTCCCCAGAAAGGGTGTACTTAAAGTGAAGCGGTGTCATTCTTAGGGTTATTGTAATGCACATGGTTTCATTTGTATTAGTTTGTATACCGTATTTTTCACTCCATTTTTCTATGTTATCTAAAGACTTCTGAAGGTTCTCCTGGTTGTTTGTTGTGCTAGTAGGAGAGTATATGACACAGTCACCTGTAAAGAGCCCCATTGTAATGCCTGGTTTTATAGCATTGTAGATGTCATCGGTGTAAATGAAGAAAGAGTTGGTTTTATCACAGATCCCTGGGAAACGCCAGAAAACATGTCCGCACAGTTGGACTCAGCATTATTAAGGGGGCTCTGCAACACTCTTAGAGGCGAAGCTCTTTAAAGCATGGATCTGTCCATCCCTTCTATGTATGTAGTAGTATGTAGCCACCAGTGGCACATACCTGCTCTGTCCGTCTTGGGTGAGTCCCAATCGATCTGTCTGTCTGTTCGTGCATCAATACGTCTGTACATCCCTGTTTCCATCTAGAGAACACTCCAACTACCCCCATCTCCCATACATACATACCCGCTCTAGAGCGGGTATGTGCCACAGGGGATGGGAGATGGCGGTGTTGTCTAGATGAACGCATGGACGAATGGACAGACAGACCAGCAGACAGACGGATGGATAGATGCGCGCACATACAGACGGATGGACGCACGAACAGACAGACAAGACAGACAGACAGATGGATGGTCGGAATCATTCACGGACGCATGGATGATCGCGCGGATGGACGGAAGCGAGAAGAAACTGACGGACAGAAGCACGTATGGCTGAGGGACGCTTCGCCCCACTCATTGTCATTCACTCCATAGAGATGCTATGATTCTTTAGCATGGTCAGTAAATTCTGCCAATCGA
Organism: Rhipicephalus annulatus; assembly: GCA_013436015.1. NCBI lineage: Eukaryota > Metazoa > Arthropoda > Arachnida > Ixodida > Ixodidae > Rhipicephalus > Rhipicephalus annulatus. The sequence continues at coordinate 76,530 of WOVY01002548.1, read as the reverse complement.
CAGTAGAGGCTCCCGATAACACGCGAGCCAAATGTTATAGTGCTGCACACGGCCTGGAATTCACAAAAAATGATCGAAGTCAGCTAAAAATTGCTTTCTTTTTCTTTCGACAAATGATGGAAGACACTAAAAAATTACGCGTAAATTACCTATCTATCAGCTGTGAGCTGATTTGAAGATGCCGTGCTCGGTTGTTACAGAGATCGCCGTGAAAGGCCGTCACTTGTCCACGCGTGCGCGCGATTGCACTTAAAAAAGCCGCGTATTCAAAGAAAAGAAAAAGAAAAAGTGTTCAAGGTCACAAGGTGCACATGACGTGTTTTGTTTGCCCCTCCCATGCCTCCCTGCTTAGCTTCCAGTGCTTTCGTTGGGACAAGAGAAGGAAAATGCGATTGCAGCGTGTGACAAATCTTTGTAACTCTGCTCGTACAGGACGGATTTTTAAACTTTTTGTGGCATTGAATATGTGAGACGATATGCTTTTCCAGTGAAATAATTCCATGGTTACTCAAAGAACTGTTTCAGGGTCCCTTTGAAAGAAACATTCTGGGTGCAATTGGAAAGACAAGCAGCAATCCTACATACCATTATTGAGTTACCGCCAGAATATTCAAGTTTTTGTATGAGTAACAAATGCAGTACATGGTCAAATGCATTAGAAAAATCAATAAATATTGTATCTATCTGCTGTTTAAAATTAATGACTGTAGCAAAATCACCAGTAATTTTTTAAGTTTTGCAATGACTGGAAGCTTCCTTCTAAAACCATGTTGGTTCGGTTAAAGCAAATTATTGTCCTCTAGATAGTCCATAAGTGCTTTATTTATGATTTGCTCTGATAATTTACAACATGTGCTTGCAAGTGATATTGGCCTGTAGGTGTTCATCAGTTGTTTGTTCCCACTTAAATGGATAGAAATTACTTTCACACACAACCAATCATCAGGAAGCATCACTGTTTCTAACGATAAGGAAACATTTTGTGCAGGAAAGCGGTTAGCAGAGTAGTATAGGGCCTAATACATGCATTAGAAATTTCATTCAGGCCTGGCGATTTTTTTACATCAAGTTGAGGAAGCAGGTCAAGTATGCCAGCCTGATTTTGTTAACTCTGGCATGTGACCTTCACTGTTAGATAACGGTAAATACAAAGGCTACGCACATGTGAAAACTGATTGGAAGTAAATGTTAAAAGCAGCTGCAGTAATCTGTGTGTCTTCAACAATACTACCCGACATTTCCATTTTAGTTGCTAAGCTATCTGGCTTGGATAAGTACTTCCACAATTCATGTAGTTTGTTCGTCATAAACTCAAAGTGTTTGATAAAATGTCTCGAGCTATCTTATTTCGGTTTCTAAGTGGCGTGAAAGCTCATTGAGGGCAACAGACTTATTCTTAAGTTTGCGAATTCGTTGTACTTTTTTTTGGGGGGGGGTAGATTGTTTTCTCGTAATCCATCGTGTTTTGCACTTAGTTTCCTTCAGCTTAGAGGGTATAAAGGTTGATTCACAATGCTGGATTCCAGTTTTAGTTTGTTACATAGATCTACAACACCCGATGACATATTAAAGAAATCATCTTGTAATGCTTCAAACAAGTCAATAACACCTTTGTCATTCAGTCTGTGGCAGTGTTTAACTGATATCCACATCGTTGCACGTGATATGTGGCCACTCATGCCATGATTTCAATTCTTATTTGTGGTGCTAATGAGCCAAATAAAGATACAAGATCAAGCACTAAACATGCCGACCCATGGATGCGAGGCGACTCTATCAGCAACTGTACCAAGGATAAACTTAATGTTATGTCAAAAAGTAAATTTGAATCTTTAACAGCAGTATTTCTAATGGCGAAATTGTCCCAGTCTGTTCCCGGCATATTAGGAAAATGCCCAGTTAGTATTAGTTTCGTTCGCTCGCTCACACAGCCGTAAAGGAAGTTTTGTAGCAAAACTAATCAGGGGCACCCGGACAGTGGTATACACCACCAATCAACAAAGGGATGTTATTAATCAGTATCGAACACCACACACTTTCCTGACCAGCAATGCCACTTTCTTTTTGAAAAGACATAGTTTGTTTAATAGCGATGGCTATGCCCCTGCCATGGCCATCCATATCTATACAAAGCATTGCAAATGCTGGTGGCACAATCTCTCAATCATGAATGTCGATGTTAAGCTACGTTTCCGTTATGACAACTACATCAGGTACGTACAAAGGCAGCAGTTTTTTAAACTGCTGCCTTTGTTTACAATATTTCTTGCACTAAAGCATAGCAGCGTAAGGGGTTCTTTTGTACAATCTCACGTTTGAAAAGTGCTTGCCTTGCGATCATCAGAGCAAGCACATTTCAGAGTTTTCATTTTATTTTCAGTCTCATTCTATGTAATGCTTCCCCGTTCATTTTAAGTTTATTGTAAATTAGTGTCACTTTAGCTCCGTTACTAGGATTCAGCACAGATGCCTGGTCTAGTGGCTAAGGTACTCGGCTGCTGACCCGCAGGTCGCGGGATCGAATCCCGGCTGCGGCGGCTGCATTTCCGATGGAGGCGGAAACGTTGTAGGCTTGTGTGCTCAGATTTGAAGGCACGTTAAAGAACCCCAGGTGGTCAATATTTCCGGAGCCCTTCACTACGGCGTCTCTCATAATCATATGGTGGTTTTGGGACGTTAAACCCCATATATCAATCAATCAATCAAGCACAGATGCCTGCCACAGCTTCGTCTGAGCTTCACGAACAGACTTTTAGTCCTCAAGTATAGATATTGCTGTATTTTTTATTTTATAGCAGTTTCGTAAGGCTAGCATTTTTCTGTAAAATCATAGAAGCGCAATATTACCGGTCGGTCACTGTTACGCTTTCTATCACCGATTCTTCGCACAACCTCAACAGATTTCACTTCGATGCTCAACATTTCAAAAAATATCCTCGCGTCACTAGTTGTTCCACCGCTTCTGGTTTTTGTTCTGTTTCTTTAAGAACGTAGATAACGATATCATTTCAGCGGCTTCTATTTTCAAGATCTTCAATTTTTTGTACATTTCAGTAAACTTTCTCCACATGGCCGATACTGTTGCTTGACATTTTTCTACCTTTTCCTGACATCGCTTTAATGACATAAACGTACATCCAATCTGAGATAGCCTTAGCTAGACATCTTTAAGACCTGTTTCGAGAACTGTATGCAATATTTTAAGTTCAGTGACAGCCTTTAGTATTTGTTCTATTTTGTCAGGACCTGGATTGTGTTCAATGTCGCCATTCAGTGGCAGTAACCAAATTATTGCACAAACACACTTCAGGTAGCAAAAAAACATGTACTGTGGGCTTGGCAGCACAAATAGACCTACATAACTAGTTTTAGTACATTTAACAAAGGACCGTATATCACCAACCTGTAAAATTTAGGGCACGCAGTTTAGCATGGTGCTTCGAACGGTGCCACTAAGCTCGGTAAAGTGGGTGCAGGTCATGTTTGGCCTTTTAAGCTGTTCTTCTGATGTGGCAGGTGTCACTGGTGTACCAAAAGGATCCTCGGGACATGACGTGTGAAGCATCACACCATGATAGGGTTTGTTTTGCCATGCTGATAGTGATAGCAGCGTGGTCTCAACTTGCTCGTGTTGTCGGATACTTTGTATCATCGTTGTGGTAAAATGACGACAGCAATTCAGCAAGGAAGCGCGTTTAGTTCTGTAAAGTTTGAGGAATACTTGTAGAATGAAGAGCATATACCTTAGTATGGTGCTCTGAACGGTGCCACCAAACCCAGTGAAGTGGCTGTGGGCCATAAGTTTAATAAGGGTCTACTTTATTTGTCAAAACGTGAGAGAGTGATTTCGGACTGTGAGAAATTCGTTATAAATTTCAGGCTGCAAGTCGGGCTATAACATTTGGCTTGTATGTTCTAGGATGTCTCTACTCCCAATTGGCAGTGTTTTTTTGATTGGGTTGAAAAAGTTTTGCAGGGCCTCTTTGACATAGCAGTGTTTTATTTTGGGGTCCACTAAGAATTTGTTATGGAACTCATGTCAATCTAGGAAAGGTTACGTTGATAGCTCCGAAAAAAGCTTGTATAGAAGTCAGCTGCCCAACCGAGGAATTGAACCTCTGAGTCAATAAATTTTAAGCACAGAAGCCTTATTTGATGACCACTATGGCACGATTGGAAGACAGACCGCGCGCCTACATGTGTGATATATACAGTCAACTTTAGTGTGGATCACGCCCTGTTTTAAATGTTTCAGCAAAGTACTATGCTGAATAGAATCTGTGTGCAGTGCTACACAGTCATGACTGCATGAAAGCTGCAAAATGGGAGAGCAGAAATAACGCTTCATGTGTCCGAGGGGCACACTCTGAACTGTACCTCTCGCATCCATGACTTTGAGCATGTTGCAACACACTGAGCTGCCAAAGACTCCTTGTAGTTGGATCAGGATGCTTGGAAGAGATATTGGGACAGGTGTCAACATAAGTGCGTTGTTGGAGGAAGAAAAAAAGTTAGGAGAAAGCATTGAGTCACAAAGCCAGCCTCAGTGAATGAACACTCTTCGGTGCCAGTGGTGGCGACTGAACGTTTGTCCTCTGAGACGCAAATTATGTTGGCTTGAGCATGTTGAGCATGTGTGTCAATGTGGCCTGCAGCTTTTCTTGCCTGCTCTGAATGCGCACTATGACGTGGGTGTCTAGTGTTGAGCCAAAACCTGTTTTAAAGAGGTTAGCTTTGTTGGAACGCAGAAATTTTGGTGTGTTCGTCTGTCATGTGATTCAGCCTCCCGGCAAAAGTTTAGGCACTTCCTCAATGCCCAGCCATCTTAATCTGGCGGCTGAATTCATACTTGTAAACATTGTTGATCAAAAAGCGAATATTACGCATATACTAGGTGCAACATCATTACATAAGTATTAGGTGGTATGTTCTTTTACTAGAAAATACACTCAAAGCTCAATATAGCGAACTAATATATAACGAAATATCGTTTTAACAAAGTTAGTGAAGAATAGTCTTGCATTAAATGTAGTGTTACGAATGAACCTTTATAAAGAATTCGCAGATATAACAAACTTATTTTTGTGTAAGTTGCAACTTTGTTATAATGAGGTTTTAGTGTACACAAATAGTTTAAGCACATTTATCGTAATTCTTTTTCACTTGTACATAACTGTCATCATATCTGTTCCGTTTTTAGTCGGTGTTTTGAGCAGAAGCACACACCTCTGAATAAACAGTTCTGCTGGCCTTGCCTGGTCAATTCTTTCTGCGTCTTTCAGTATGTAATTCTGAAGACCCTATTGTTTCTTACGCTGCAGTGAAGATGCGACACTATACATGAAAAAGCGCTCTGGTGACGACATGGTGCGGCCACCTGCCAATAATCCTAGGTTCTTTACAAGCTCCTGTTTCTCGACATTACTGCCAGATGGCGTCCTTATTTCACGCAGTGCCTCCATACAGAAAACTATCATCTTTAGAGGACATTTGCAGCAAAGCATGAAGATACGGAGCCAATTTTTAACCTAATATCTGTTATTTAATGCTCCCTTCTATGTTTTTCTTCCTAGCATGGGTGAATACAGTAAAATACCACTTGAAGATATGCCAGTGAAACAATCTATGCTGTTGCCCCGCAAGGGCGCCTGTGTAAGTAGGCGTTTGGTGTCTAGCGACACCCCGGACCCGAGCTAACGGGGGGTTTCACCCCCTCCCACGCCTAGCCGTGCGTTGCTTTGCCATGTCCGGGGAAAAGGGGATCCTGGGGGTTGAGCCAATGCTGGGTGATTGGACCTTTAAGTCCCCCCAGTGGCGGCAACACACCCCTTTGGCCCCGGCTTCACGTAGACAGCACCCCTGGGCTGACCCACCCTGGGGGAATCGGCAGTCGCCTTTTCCTATTTCTCTCTCCCTACATCTTTGTCTTTATCGCTTACTTTTTATCTGTCCTGTCATCTTTTCTTTTCGTTTACTTCCAAATTTTGTGGCGGCGAGGGTTAACCCTGTGTAGTTACCCAATCTTGGGTAGTTATATTCGGTTATAGCGGCGATGCATGGCTGGTGTCTCCAAGTGTTCACTATTCAACCTTGTAGCGTCCTCTTGTTGGGATAGGTGGTGGGTGGCCACCATTGCCACCGAATTTAAAATGCTTCTTATGGGAAACCCTTTTCCCACACTCCCTGATCGCCGCCTGAAAAGGTGGTGCACCGATGACAGCTTCTTTACTGCACAGCCTAAACAGACCTTCCCCAAGTACCATGTAATCCACAGCCAAAATTAAAAGAAAACAGTTCGATCTATTTCACCATTTATTGTCTAAAACGCTCACAGATGCAATTGGCCCTGGCTATAAAGTAACTAAGATGGGGAATGGCGATCTCCTTCTTGAAGTTCGCGACAAGACTCAGTACGACAAGCTCACAAAACTCGTTTCATTTGATAACATCCCAATACCAGTGGGCCCACATAGGTCGATCAACACAGTGCGTGATGTCATATCTGATGATGACCCCCTCGAGCTGTCTGAAAGTGAATTGCTCGAAGGCTGGCAAGAACAAAATGTAGTGAAAGTGCAAAGAATAATAATCAGGCGAGATAATAAACAGATCTCGACAAAGCACATCACAGTTACCTTCGGTGCAAGCAACCTTCCTGACTCTATTGAAACTGGTTACTGCAAGCTTCGTGTCAGACCTTATATACCGAATCCTCGCCGATGTTTCAAGTGTCAGCGATTTGGACACGGATCCCAAACGTGCAGAGGGCGCGCTAGGTGCGCATCTTGTGAACATGTATCCGAAAAGTGCACTTCAGAAGCCTGTTGCGCTAACTGTGAAGGAGATCATGCTGCCTACTCCCGATCATGCCTTGCATGGAAAAAAGAGAAGCAAATATTAGAACTTAAGATCAAGTTCAACCTGTCATTTCAAGAGGCACGTCAACGTTTTTCTACGCACAATCATTCTGAACCTTCCTTCGCCGACGTGGCGCGTCGAGGCGCCGTGCCACGTCTTTCGGCACCCGCAAGATTGACACAAAGTGTGACTGCAGTTGTGCCAGAAGCGCCTCCGGCTGGAGCAGCCTGTACTGCTCCGCCTCCTGTTCAAAAGTGCCAGCAGACTTCAGAGTCTGCTGGACCACAAATCACTGCAAGTGCAGTCAGGTTCGAAACTGCCATAAAGATGCCTGCCAAGCAGGCACCATCCGCCACCTCAGAAGAGGTGATGGACACAAGCCACACTCCTCCGGTGCCCCAGACGCCGATGGAAAGGTGCAGCTCTTTGGAGCGAAGCAAGAAAGAAAAACCCCGTATTACAGGGCCCCCAACAGGCCCTGTAACTTAAGGCAACGTTTCTGTACACACAGCACTTAACTACATTAAGAATGGAGACACAAATTTTACAATGGAATGTCAGAGGACTCCTGAGAAACCTTGACGATGTTCAAGAACTTTTACACAAATATACACCAAAAGTGCTGTGTGTACAAAAGACACACCTGAAACCGAAACACATAAACTTTCTACGTCATTACGCCATGTTTCGAAAGGATCGGAACGATGCAGCCGTGTCATCCGGTGGTGTTGCCATTGTTGTGGATCCAGGAACTGCCTGTACACATTTACCACTTCAGACGTCTCTTGAGGCAGTAGCCGTCCGAGCCGTTATCTTGAATAAACTGGCCACAATTTGCTCTATTTATATACCTCCTCAGCACCAACTTAGTAAACATGAATTCCAGGCATTAATTGATGAACTTCCAGAACCGTACCTTCTCCTTGGAGATTTTAATGCACTTAGCAGTCTGTGGGGTGACTCGCGCTGCGATGCACGAGGTCGTCTGATTGAACAGTTTCTTTTCTCCTCTGGCGCGTGTCTCCTCAATAGGAAAGAGGCAACATATTATAGCCTCGCTAACCATACCTACTTATCAATCGACCTAAGCATTGTATCTCCATCGCTTCTTCCACTACTTCACTGGAAAATCATTAGTAATCCTTTTGGAAGTGGCACTATCCTGTAGTTCTGAGCCCAGCAGTACCAAATGAAAGTCCTCCACAGCTTCCGAAATGGCTGATAGAAAAAGCCGATTGGGATCAGTTTTACAAGGCTGCTAGCTTAAGTTGGACTGACATATGCAGCTCTAGCTTAGATGCAGCTGTACAATACTTTACTGCTTTTGTTATTGAAGCTGCAGCTAAGTGCATTCCGCAAACATCTGGACTGGGCAGAAAACGACGAGTCCCCTGGTAGAACTGCGAATGCCGAAACGCTCGCAAATAACAAAACAAAGCATGAAGACTGCTTTGAGACTCACCGACCGCTGAAAATCTTGTCAGTTTTAAAAACATCAAGTCCCAAGGCAGGAGAATTCGTCGACAGGTCAGGAGGGGAGCTGGCAGAGGTTTGTATCAGGAATCAATGCATATACACATGAAGCAAGAGTCTGGAAAATGGTCAGTAGGGTAGTAGGACGAGAACAACATCCTCTTCCTCTAGTAAGCACACAAGGCAATGGTTTGGAAGACCAAGCGAACTCCCTTGGTGCACATTTTGAACAGGTCTCCAGCTCGTCCCATTACAGTCCAGCATTTCAATGATACAAAGCAAGAATAGAAAAACAGAAAATAGAATTCGAATCTACAAACAAGAAGGCATACAATGAACCTTTCGTCATAGCTGAGTTACAAGCGTCATTAAACTGCTGTAACAAAACCGCCCCAGGCTCTGACCGTATATTATACGAAAGGCTCAAACATCTGCCTCCTGAAACCCAAAAAGCCCTCCTTTCCTTGTATAATGCCGTTTGGTTTTCCGGTGAGATCCCTTCCATCTGGAAAGAAGCTACCATTATTCTAATTCTTAAGCAGGGCAAGGACCCATCTTTAGCATCAAGCTACAGGCCCATAGCATTGACAAGTTGCCTTTGCAAGGTATTTGAAAAAATGCTGAACAGACGATTGATGTATTTTCTTGAAACAAATGAACTGCTTGACCCTTACCAATGCGGGTTCCGAGAGGCTAAGTCCACTACTGACCACCTTGTCCGTATCGAGTCACAAATTCATGGAGCTTTCATTCATAAACAATTCTTTTTGTCAGTGTTCCTCGATATGGAGTAGGCCTAAGACACTACGTAGCGCTTTGGCATACTCCGAGACCTGTCACAGCTAGGTGTGCGGGGCAGAATGTTGAAAATAATCGAAAGTTACCTGTCTAATCGGACATTCCGTGTTCGAGTGGGCACTGTGTTGTCCCGTACATTTGTTCAAGAAACAGGAGTGCCGCAAGGAGGGGTATTGAGTTGTACACTTTTTATAGTGAAAATGAACTCTTTGCACCTCGTTATCCCACGAAATATGTTTTACTGTACATAATTGATTGATTGATTGATATGTGGGGTTTAACGTCCCAAAACCACCTTATGATTATGAGAGACGCCATAGTGGAGGGCTCCGGAAATTTCAACCACCTGGGGTTCTTTAACGTGCACCCAAATCTGAGCACACGGGCCTACAAATTTTACTGTACATATGTTGACGACGTTCAGGTCGGCTTTAAGTCCTGTAACCTCTCAGTGTGTGAACGTCGGGTTCAACTAGGTTTGAACAAGGTATCTCAATGGGCAGATGAAAATGGTTTTAAACTGAACGCGCAAAAGAGTACCTGCATCTTGTTCAGCCGAAAGAGGGGCGTTCATCTTGATCCCGAGATTGACCTGCAAGGTCAACATCTTTCTGTGAAGACAGAGCATAAATTTCTGGGCCTAATATTAGACACAAAACTAACCTTCATCCCATACATCAAGTATTTAAAAGACAGGTGTTTAAAAACCATGAATATTTTAAAAGTGTTATCATGAACTACGTGGGGCAGTGACAGGAAATGTCTGATGAATCTATATAAAGGCCTCGTATGCATGCGCCTAGATTACGGTGATATAATCTATCAGTCATCATCAGAATTGCAACTCATGATTACAGAGTTAGACAAGGAGAGCAGAAAGGTGGGTCTTAAAATTAATCTGCAGAAAACGAAAGTAATGTACAACAACCTCGGAAAGGAGCAGCGCTTCGAGATAGGTAATAGTGCACTTGAAGTTGTAAAAGACTATGTCTACTTAGGGCAGGTAATAACCGCAGAGCCAAACCACGAGATTGAAGTAACTAGAAGAATAAGAATGGGGTGGAGCACATTCGGCAAGCACTCTCAAATTATGACAGGTAGATTGCCACTATCCCTCAAGAGGAAGGTATATAACAGCTGTATCTTGCCGGTACTTAGCTACGGAGCAGAAACCTGGAGACTTACAAAGAGGGTTCAGCTTAAATTGAGGACGACGCAGCGAGCAATGGAAAGAAAAATGGTAGGTGTAACCTTAAGAGACAAGAAGAGAGCAGAGTGGATTAGGGAACAAACGGGGGTTAAGGATATCATAGCTGAAATCAAGAAGAAGAAATGGACATGGGCAGGGCATGTAGCGCGTAGACAGGATAACCGCTGGTCATTAAGGGTAACTGACTGGATTCCCAGAGAAGGGAAGCGGGTTAGGGGGAGACAGAAGGTTAGGTGGGCAGATGAGATTAAGAAGTTTGCAGGTTATAAATTGGCAGCAGCAAGCACAGGACCGGGTTAACTGGCGGAACATGGGAGAGGCTTTTGTCCTGCAGTGGACGTAGTCAGGCTGATGATGATGATGATGAATCTATCAGTCTGCGACACCATCAGCCTTTAAGATTCTCAACCCTGTCCACCATCTAGGCATATGCCTCTCTACGGGTGCTTTTCGAACTAGCCCCGTAGAGAGTCTGTACGTAGAATCAAATGAATGGTCGCTTAATCTGCAGAGATGTTACCTGTCTTTTACATACTATTTCAAGGTTAACGCTGATGGGGAACATCCCGCTCACTACACAGTAAATGATCTGTCCAACTGTACCTTGTTCAATAACCGTCCTTCGCTGAGACAGCCATACTCACTTCGTGTCAGGAGGCTTGCTGAGGAAACAGCTATGCCACTTTTAGAACAATGTTTGATGGCTCCAGCAGTATATCTGCCATCATGGAAGTGGCAAGTCATAGACTGCGATCTATCTTTCACGGAAGTCACTAAACACGCACCTACTGTACATATCCACACGTACTTCCTCGAACTCCAACACAAGTACACCTGCCCAGAATTTTTCACAGGTGCTTCGAAGTCCCACACTGGTGTGTCCTATGCAGCCGTTGGCCCATCTTTCTCCAACTCTGGTATTTTGCACTCCGAAACAAGCATCTTCACAGCAGAGGCTCATGCGGTATTTGTGGCTGTCAAGCATATTAAGAAACTGCAACTACAACGTGCGGTAATATACACAGATTCGCTGAGCGTAGTGGTGGCTCTTAAAACTCTGCGAAAACATAAAAAAAATTCTGTCCTTGTGTCCTTGTACTCTCTGTTAGGCACGATATATGCTCTTAAACGGCATGTTGTAGTCTGCTGGGTGCCAGGGCACCGCGAAATCGCTGGAAACGTGTTGGCGGATCAGCTGGCTGCATCTGCCCAAGACAACACTGGCGCCAATACATCTGTAGCTGTCCCTGCGCTTGATCTGAAACCATTTCTAAGACCGAAGCTCAAGGCGTGCAGGCAGCGCCTATGGGATCGGTAGACAGAAAACAAACTGCATGTTGTCAAACCGAGACTTGGAAATTGGCCCACAGTATACAGATCACGCTACACACAAGTCACACTTACAAGACTACAGATAGGACATACACACTCGACACATTCATACCTTCTGTTTGGTGGCGATGCACCATTGTGTGAGAGATGTGGAGAATCGCTCACGGTTCTCCACATCCTTGTCCAATGCAGTGATTTAGATTCTCTTAGAAAAAAGCACTTTTTATATCCCTTCCGACAACAGATACCCTTGCACCCATCAATGTTCATCGGTAGAGAACCCGTTTTTCCTCATAAATCACTGCTGGCGTTTTTAACAGATGTACATACTTTTAATGTCATATACTCCGGCGCTTCGTAGCACGATCTCAGAAGAGAGATCGCTGCCGTGGTGGCTGCAACTACGTCACTGTCCCACTATCACAACGTCACGTCATTTAGTATTCTTGCACATAGTTCACGTCCATGTCATGATTTTAATGCTCCTATGTTTTTACCCGCGTTAGCGCGAGGCATTTTAAGGCCTTTTTACAGCCACGCATGATAACATTCATTGTTCATATCTCTAGTCTATCGAAATGGCGCTCTTTGGCCATCGATTGGCCCTTGTGCCATTGAAAACCACTCATCATCATCATCAATCTATGCTGTTGTACAAATTGTTTCAGGCCCCCTGCTGAAGCACCATTGAACTGAGTGGTAACACATTTTAGTTTAATAAAATTAGTTCAAGTGCATTGCACTTCTACAAGCACATTGTGTGACATTATCCAATTTATGCCTTTCACATCATAACTAGGTACAGACAGTACTTTGCATTCTAAGGACTATGCTACCTATCCCTCTCATGCTGAGACAATGCCTCACTATCTTTGTAGAAGATTGTAGCGAGCGTCAGGAAAGCAAAAAAAAAAAAAAGAAGAGGAGGAAGAAGTAACACTTGTAGAGGAAGCACAGATGAATTTAGCACTAGAATTGAAGCTAAAGAAGCACTGAAGTAGTCGGAAAAAGTGAAGTATTTTTTTGTTTCTTTTTTGTCCAGCAAAATGTGCTAGAAAACGTTTGTGAAAACTTAGACACAGTGACTCAATTCACAACCTCTGCAGTCTTCAGTGCACAAGTAGAGTCTAAGATCACTGAATTTTTCAAAACATGCTAGATAAGCAGAAATTCACTTTTAATCCAGTGGCATCGCAAATAAAAGGGTTCAAATTTTCATTTCAATAACAACTCATGTTTAGGTCCTGATAACTAGTTGGCACATAGCTATTTCAGTTCGGTGGACTTTCATTTTAACGAATTTTGTCCTAGAGTCCCTTGAAGCTCATTCAAGTGAAGTTTGACTGTACACGTTACAGTCTGCAATGCTGGCCCAACAGCAATACACTCCATGCAAATTCTACTTCAGGAAGTCCACCACACCTGCGACTAATTCTGTGAAAAAGCATGTCTTTTGTGTTATATATAACAATTTGTGTGAAAATAGGATCACATTCGTACTGCTGTGGGTATTCAGCCATACACTGTAAAAGGATAAGGTCTGAAGACAGAGAGCGAATTGCCAAGCGATTCTCGCTTATGATGTACGGGCTCACTTACACACACTTCACCAGCATATAGCTCGCAATTTCATTTCTGATTTTTATTACAGGTTCTGGTAGAGCTGCTTGACAAGGCCTTCGAGAATGTCTGTGAACTTGACCTCGTGTTTCATGTGGATCAGGTCAGTCAGATTCTCACCTTTTGTAATTTCATATCATTTGTGTGAAAAAAGAATAGAGCTTTAAGAGGTTCACCCACATTGAAGAAATGCCAAAAAGAGGTATTAAATAAAGGTTAAGTGATGATTTAGTGTGTAAAAGCGTCCAAGGTAAGAATTTTCGTAATTACTGAGCATAGTCTGTCAAGAAAGTAGTGTAAACACGGGGTGGCAAACAAGTAATCGGGGGGAAATGGGGGAAGAAACAAACAATTTTTTTTTCAGCCTTACAAAAATGGGCAAAGGCTGAAAAACAGTTCACCTTCACCGTTTTGGACCACAGTGAACTGTTGTTATTCCTGCACACCAGGGAAAGATAAGGTAGCAGTATTTTTTACTTATATATATATAATGAAAGCATACTAGTGAGACAAATAGCAAGGGATTTAAATTGGACCAAAATGCTCCCTACCAGCAGAAACCGTCCTGCATCCGAAGCTTGTGAGGCGAGCTCTTGTGACAGCCATTTCCGTGTCGCCTTTGTTTGGTTACTTCTGTATGTGTAATGCCGAGAGTGTTAGCCAGTGTTATTTGTGGTCATGGCGGCGAATGCACAATATCCTTTTTGTCAGATGGTGTTGCTTAGTACACGTTGCCAGGTAACATCATCATGTGACCCATGTTGTGCCTGCATTGTGCCACCTTGCAAGAAAGAGCGGCATTATGTAGGCTCACCCATCTGTTGTTAAATGCTATGTGACATATCAGACAAAAAGGAATCTTCCACAAAAAAAAATCTGAGCAATGCTTTAGTGTAGAATGATGTGCAGCCACTTCTTCTGCCAGTGAGCAGCACGAAAACATGATTGATTCAGTGGAATAGACAACACAAACACTGGATGAACAACTATGCACAAGTTTATTTTGATGAACAATAGATACCAGAAGAATCACTAAAAAGGAACAGAAAAAACATGAAGTGTCACATGGTGACAGTGATGAAATGCATGTCTGCCACGAGTCAAGGTGTCCCAATTAAACTTGACAAAAACATTATCTCCTTTTGCAGGACACACGTGTTCCCTTTTTTTCTTATAATGAAACGCTTCATTGATTTCGTGCTCAATCAAATTTCAATATCTTGTGATGACCTCACATTCAACGAAGAGAGGAGCGCGGGCGCACAAAAAACAATGTGATGCCAAGGTGCTGCATGTTGAGGATGTGATTTTCCATGCACGTTAATTCTCTAAGGTGGTTGCTAAAGCAGTATGGCCACTCTTGTGTCATTAAGACTTTGCAAGAATGGCCACACGACAAAGGAATGTTTTATACTACATTGCCTACATATTTGATATTGGTGTGCACTGTTTCCTGACACACGTGTGTTCCCTCAATTCTACAGCGTTAACTTTTGTGCAAAAGTGGCAGAGCTAGTGGGGAGCTGGAAAAACAAGCCTTACCATGCTTCACTTACGATTTTTTTGAGTGCATGGCTCACGCCGTAGACATAAAAAAATCGCCAAAGTTCTTTGTCGTTTCTGTGCTGTTTGTGTTTTAGTGCTCACTCAGTAGCTTTATTGCCAAGGCTCATAGAAGTTTCATTGAATATGTGATGCATTTAAACCGCTAGGTCTGGGCTTCAAAGTTTTTTTATAAGCTTGATGGAAGCAGAACCTCTTAGTCTGAGGACACCTGTGGCAACTCTCCCCGCCACGGTGATCTAGTGGCCAAGGTACTTGGCTGCTGACCCGCAGGTCACGGGTCCGAATCCCGGTTGCAGCGGCTGCATTTCTGCTGTAGGCGGAAATGTTATAGGTCCGTGTGCTCAGATTTGGGGGCACGTTAAAGAAGCCCAGGTGGTCGAAATTTACGGAGCCCTCCACTACGGTGTCTCTCATAATCATATGGTGGTTTTGGGACGTTAAACCCCACATATCTATCTGTGGCAACTCTGAATTTTATGAGTCTAATTTCATGATGGGCAAAGTTGAATGGAAGAGGGTTTTTCTGGGACCTGAATGCATACTCTCAGCATGGCCACCAACAATCAAAACAAAGTCCAGAAGCCTCAAGCATTTGTCTGTGAGAAATTCTATAGTGAATGTGAAAGCGTCGAGGATGATCTCAAGTGCACCAAAAAATTGCTTGTGCTTTTCCGTCAAATGACCTGTCTTGCTTGAACAACACTGAAAAATCACCATCGAAGAAGCTGAAGGAATTTCAGTTTCAATAGACATGATCTAATTTAAAGCTTGTATAGCACCAAATAATCATCAACAAAGAGGCTGAAGGAATTTTGGTTTTAATAGACATAATATAATTTAATGCTTATGTAGTGCAATTCACATCTAACAATATTCACAAAAACAGAAGGTTTGGTCATCATAATCATTTATTATTGTTATATCTGGACTGGTAAAAAATGAAAGAATTTACCCAGATGTTTCCCCATGCATGTAGTGTAGACTTAGTTACTTACCAAGACTACGAAAAACGTCATCATGTTGCACTTTCACTTCCAGTTTACACGGGGGGCCCTATAACTCCCCGTTTGGGTGGTGCACAGACCGGCGAGCAAGTGCCCACAAATGAAGAAAATAAAGACGACGCTTGGCCACGGCGCGCACAGCCAAAGCTCGCGTTCCCTGCTGGCATTGGTTGTGGTTCAGCTGTCTCTTTCGCTCCTGTGGCATAAGCCCACCCGTCAAACAATGCAAATAATGGGAAGAACATTGAAGGTTACATGAATAACGATAAAATTACGTAAACATGCAAAGGGAAGCCAGAAATTTATGGAAGAACGTCTGAATTCTTGAGGGAATCTGTATTTCTACCTTGAGGGATTGTTAAAATCTTCGACCATGAAAACTCTTATATTCTCGTAAGGGGTCTAACATTGAGACCCTGCGTAAAGTTTTGATGAGTTTACTGCTACACTTCAAGCAATATTGCCTTTCATTTAGGCGGCGCCGTCTTTTATGAATTCACAAACCTGCAGAAACTCAAGTTACAAACTGTTCCACTACCAAGCGAGCTCTTTCCCTTTTCTTCTTTAATGACAATGCCACACACCATGCCCTCTCACAAATTTCTTTGTGGTGGCCCGTTTGGGCTGTTGTAATCAGTTTTCACTCCATTCTTTGCAAATTAATTTACCTTTATAAAGGTCCGAGAAAAATTTTTTTAGTAATTGCCTACCGAGTGGCCAGAACACAGAAACTGTGTTCAATGTGTTGCTGATTGTATCATCATATATATGGTTTGCTTTTGCATGAGACGATAGGAAAATTGATAAATCTGAAAAATTTCATAGTTAACTGTTGTAAGCGATACAATATCTTGTTCTTGTTGTTCATGTTCTTGTTGGTTTATCATGACACGGTTTTTGTAGTCAAGTTTGTTCACTTCATTTGTTTCCTAGTTGTTACTCCCACTCCTGCTTACAGCCTCATCAGAAGGCTAGCAGTACTGGGTAAAGAAATAAATGTCATCACATGTGGCATCATTATGAGCAGATTGCACTGTATTAAAATAAAGCAAAAATCATCTTTATTCAACATTTGGGGAAATGCTATTTCTTGTAAGGTTAGTAGGAAGTTAAAATGTAAAGAACCTAGAATCTACACCTCATATTGTTGCAGTGCCCCTCATTGCAGTCAGGGGCAGCACAAAGAAGGATTTTTTTCATTGTGGGGTACACCCAAGACATGCAAGTTTTTTCAGGAGGTGTGGAACCTATGCATTGTTCCTTGACTGTGTTACATTTTGAGTGTAAGGGGGGGGGGGGAGGGTCAAAAGTAGGGCAGGCAGAAATTTGGGGGTGCACCCTCCCTGGATCAGGTTGCAGATAGTGTACCTTTTGTGGTAGCTTAGCCGGGGTAAAGTGTCTCTTTGCTAAGCTCAAGGACACAGAATCGGCTCCCAGCTGCAGCATCTGTATTTTGGTTTTGAGAAAGTTCAAGAACATGACATACTATTAGATATAGCTTCAAGATTGTGAACACCAGAGGGTGAAGTCCTCGACTACGGTGTGCTTCATAGTATTATGGGTTTAGCTCTATGGACCCTAGAAATTCTCATCAGCATTATTGTAACAGGCCGGTCACGTGGAATGACATGAGATAGCCCCAGTTGGTAAAGATTCATCATAAGAGAGGAAGTAAGGTGGGCTGACATAGACAGTTGTGTTCTCTTATGTCTCTGTTAGCAAGCCTTATTTTTTGTATCTTGGTGAGGCTAGGCTTCTCTAGTGATGCTTACTCGGGATTATTTGGGCTAACAATATCATTGGCACTGCATATTGTGCTTGCTGTACCTGTTAAATAATGTGTCTGTTACGTGAAAATGTGCTGAACTGTAATGATGGTCATATGCATTGTTCTGAAAATGTCAGCTGTGTCTGTTCTGAAATTTTGTACAAGCTCACACCAATTCAGGCCACATTTGCATTTTAGACTCTGCAGGGCAAAAGGCTAGATGTTGAGAGTTAGCCCCAAACACAATGAAGCCAGACACAAATAAAAACGCCAGGCCTGCGTGGAAGGTGCACCACAGTCCCAGCGAAATCTCGAAGAGTGGTTTTTCAGACCCTATTCTAAACACTTTTTGGGCAACAGCTGCAAGCACACTTGCTGGGTACCCACTATGTTATAAATAATCATAATTTTTGTGTAGTAGGCCATCATTCCCAAGGCTATCCTTCGTCATTCTTTGGAGAAATGTGGTTTCTGCAACTATGCTATTCTTCGTCATTCTTTGGAGAAACATAGCATTCGCTACGCACTTGCTAGGAATTTTGTGCAATTTGTTATGCAGTGGCTGACGATGACGAAGACTTATCCCTCAAGCGGGTATGCACCACAGTTAATAGGTGATGAAGAATAAGTTTTCTAATGGGTTGGAGCATTGGACGACCCAGTCGTTACACAATTTACATTGTGTGACTTCTGACTGTTCCTTTGATGTTTTAAAGTGCTTTATTACTCATATTATTGCAATTCCTTTTCCTGGTATTAAGCCTGCCTAAGGCCAGTTTAGAAACGAGTTCCAAGCACCTGCGTGGCTCAGTGGTACAACACTGGGCTGGCACGCGGCAGACCCGCGTTTGAATTCCATTGTGTCCTTGGTGTTTTTAATTTTCCAAATTTTTTTTCTTACTCCTTGGGATACTGGTTACGGGCGGCGGCGGCAGATAACCACGGCACCGCTTGTGACCTGTGTTTTGATCTTGTAACAGCTTTTGCTGTAAAACTCATTCACTATCTGCTGCAAAATGAGGCTGGCAATACTGGCAAAATTTTTCTGATGTTTGTTCATTTTGGCCATGGTTGCAAGTTGAGTTTACTCGGTGTAGTTAAGGCTTTGCTAGGGAAGACGAACAAATCGATAGTTTCTGTGCTGCTGAATGCTTTAATGGCTGCTGTTACACCTTGAATCTGTGCCCTTTCACGACAGTGTGTGCCTTTTGTTGCTCAGACACACTAAGTCAACCAGGAAATACATGGTGGGCCTTTAACATACCATTCGTCATACAATGCCTGAATGAGTAACTTGCACGGGGTGTCAAGCAAATAAACGTCCCCATAAAAAGTGCCTTCATTCATTCATAGCAAGTGTCTCCAGCAGGCCTGATGCCTTCGAGTTTTATGTGAGAACTTATCGGTCAACTTGTTGCTTGTTGTCTGCTTGTTGAAAATCGTATGGTATGTGACGCCAGCTGGCAAGAAAAAAAAATAAAGTAGCGCACTTTTCGCCATGGCTGCGACTGGCGCTATCACTCCCACACTCATAAATATCCAACAAAGTCTCCTGCTTAATCGGTGAGGGTATCAGGGTGAGGGTACTCACGGTTGTAGGTAAGTTGTCTTTTCGTCTACTTCACTTCCTTTACATCAAAATTACTACAATAAACAGTACAATTAACTTCCCCTCTATTGTTTCCTTGGCTTCGTTATCTGCTGGTTTTTGTTAAGGTTGCATCAAACAAAGAAGTGAGCTTTTGAAAATCTCTGCCTTCATCGCTGCACGTAAGGAACAAGTTGGTGAGAGAGCAAGTAGCACAGGTGTTCCACTTGCACCCAGCATTTCTCTGCGTAAAAAAGTACAAATCAGTGCTGGTCAGTCATGCCAAATTATTCTGTTGTGCTGAGTGTCCGTCACGCAGTCTACTTACTGCTTCACTGACTAACGTCCACTCGGGCGAGTCAAGTAGGCATAGCTGCCTCAGGCTTCTGATCTGGCCAGAGCACTTCATTTTGCCGGAACATTGCATGTTTAGACAATGAAGTCACACTTTATTGAATTAGACTTTTTTGCTCAATGCCATCAGTGTAAAGAGTCTGCAGTGTACATTAAACTAGGCAGGATGCTTTGTTGCGGGGGAGACAGTTGAGGCTACTCTGTACCTGTGTGAGATGAAACGATGCAGCTCATAATCACGCCACTCTGCTAGGACTGGTTGTCCTTTTGCAAGGCGGGTGCACATCCACAGCATTCTCAGCATCACATTGTTGGATTATTCTGCCCAAGTTTCCCAAATGGGCATGGTAAGAACTGTAACACTTAAGGACTGTGATATTGTAAGCATGGTTTTAAAAGGGTCCTGCAAAACTTTTTCAAGTAGCCATGGAGCGGATTCAGTGAAGGAACATATTGCCCCACGAACTGATTGCCACAAAAATTTTTAGAATCCATCCAGTATGAGTGGAGTTAGAAAGTTTTGTTGCAAGCTGCAATTGCATTTTCTCTGCTCTCATCTTGGCAAAAGCACTGGAAGCTAAGCAAGGAGGGGTGGCACGGGGAAGGAAAATGTCACTCGCTCCTTGAGCACTTTTTATTCTCATTTTTTTTTTCTTGAATGTGTGGCTTTTCAATGAGATCGGGCATGCATTCGTGGACAAGTTATGGCCTCCCGCAGCGGGCTCAGTAACGGCAGAGCGGGTCATGTTCAAATGAGCCAGTGGCTGTAATGAGTGATTTTTGGGCTTGTTTCATCATTTTTTATGAGAAGAAAAAGCAATCTTTAGCTTACTTTGAGAATCTATTGTGAATTACAGGCTATGTGCGGCGCTAAATGACTTGGCTCGCATGTTCTCGGGAGCCTCGACTACTGATCGACAGCGTTTTCCGACTACGCTCAAAAAGTGTTGCAGGGCCCCTTTAGTCATTCAATGCAAGTTTACTTGCTGCCAAGCAAGGGTGTGGTGGAGCAGCAGAGAGTAGCTGCATTTTACATTTGTTTGTACGCAACAGCTGTGAACAGTTTTACTTGGGCTAGTGCGGTGGTGTTCTGTGGCTATCCATTTTGGCATGCTTTCAGTGGGCATACCTGGAGAACCAGCAGGCTAGCAATGGACTAGACTATTGGCTACATTGGTTATCTAGGGAGCACGTGCTAAAATGGACTGTCTACACAGTGACCTGTTGTTACAGGACACTGCCCCCGGTTGGTGCATGATAGCAAAAAATGCTGCATGTGTGGGCTTGCGTTTAATCTTTGTGAAATGCTTTGTTTTATGGGATGAGCTGTTTGTTCAGGTTGAATATAACAGAGCTCTTCAAGTAGTGTCATTGGGAAGTGTACATGCACTTGAGCACTGTGAGCATAACTGACTGCATTTGCTGACTGTTCTGGTGCTGTTACTTCAGTGCATCGTCATGCATTGGAAACCGGTAGAAAAAACATTTCGAAGACTTCCTGACACTTGTCCTCTCGTTGCTTCATTTCAGGTGCATCACATCTTGAATGAACTTGTGATGGGGGGTCTGGTGGTTGACACGAACATGACCGAACTCATGGCGCGCATCACCGAGCAGACAACCATGGAGAAGCAGGAAGTGAGTGCCTTTTTGTCAGTGACCTCTTCTCTTTCAGGACCTACAGGAGCCCTCGAACACTATGCCATATTTCAAGGCCTTGAAAACAGTTCAACTCGTACAGAGTACTCAAGTTTAAGTCCCTGAACTTGTTTGCCTTCCAAGCTTGCCAACATCCACAATTCGACATGAAAAGAGGCCCATTCTCATCAGAGCAGACCCCCTCCTACAAATCTGGGTCCTCATAAATGGCTTCCCTGTTACACTAAGACATGTAATGCCATTGATGACGTCCCATATCTTAATACACAGTCATATATACACCTGTGCAGGTGCATTTTCATAACAGAAACAAAGCTTAGCAAAGGTGCACATCATAGGTCAACAAAACCTATGGAGCTCTCACTCAGACTCACTCATGGAATATATTTCAACCTTTGGACTCACTCGGACTTAGGCTCATGAAAATTTCAGTGAGCCGGACTCACACTCCCGAAAATTTTTCTCAGCTGTACTCAGCCTCACCAAAACATTACTCACCCGGACTCACTCAGACTTAGACTCACAGCTCGATAAAAGTCTGGGCGAGTCTGAGTGAGTCGACTCATGAGCCCGTTGGCCTAGAATTAGCTTTTACAACCCTTGTGTAAATGCTTTTTGACATCAATGTCACGCTTATTCGGTGCTCATCTTGGCGCCTTTCGGCATAGCATCTTCGAAAACGAGTAAGAGTGCTTGCGAACCAGTGAGGTCATTTTTTTTTTTTGAAAAGGTGACAGCACAACATATATTTATCCACAACTTCCGTGGAATAGTCGGGGTGGGGGGGGGGGGGTAGGTCAAGGCAACCCTTTGTAATTCAGGGCTCTGATTAAGAAATATTGAAATGGTGTACAAATAACACTGCTTCGGAATACCTGTGTGTGAGTAGACGCGAGTATAAACGTGAATAAGGCTGATAATAATGCTGAAGATAACTGAATAGGATCTTAGGTCGGCATAAAAATGGGGAACTCACTCAGACTCACTCAAGAAATACATGTTGCACTTTGGACTCACACCACAAAAATTTTCTTCTACTGGACTCACACTCATGAAAATATTACTCACTCGGACTCATTTAGATGCACGGCTCGATCTGTGTCTGAGTGATTCCGAATGAGTCGACTCACGAGTGAGTTTGCTGACCTATGGTGCACGTTTTCAACAAAGTATGCGACTCTTGAGGCATACAAAGTATTACAGGTATGCTTTGCAAACTTGTGCCAAGTTATCAACATACAAATTTTTGTTGCACTCTTGATAAAAAAAAATGTCTGCAATTTGATTGACAGAGTCACTGTGTGTTTTAAGTAGTGTAATAACTCTTTTACACAACCACAACCATTTATTGCAGAGAAGTTGTGCATGAATGAAGTCAGTGCAATGATAAAAACAACCACCTCAAAATGTAAAACACAGAAGTCAGTGACAAAAGTCGACAAAAGTTCCTCATGTGAGCAGGCACGTGTGACATACTTTTTATTTACATACGGATGTAGATGTCATAAAACAAAACACTTTGCAAAACAAAAACTAGCCTAAGAAGTACCTGTTCGAGCTGAGCGGTAAAGAACTATGTGACATTTGGCATTTGAACTTGGGCTTGGGCAGCACCATGGGGCACCGCAGCCCCTTTTGCATTCTTCTAAACAATAAAATTATAATAATAAATCCTGTTGTGTACTGTCGAAGTCAAGATGACAAGTGCTGAAGAGTAGTCGCTACTTGCTTATTTTCAGTACTTCCTCATTTGCTATGAATAGCAAGAACGAGACATTTGTAACAAAAGCTTGCATGCTGTACACGTAAAACACTTCAGAATGGGATCAATAGCAATGGATGCGGCAGTTTCTTGCTTGACAAATGGCAGCATCAGCCATCAAAATCATTCCTGTGTCATAAGAGTGGATCTTAATTTAGCTTTTACATCTGTTAACTTGAAGAAAGCCTTCTCTCATGAATGACTGGTCCCACGAATTATGAAAAGAAGAAACATATAGAACACTTGGAACAACAGTAAGCAGAGCAAATTGTTATGAGTTCATTATAAAATAAAGCAAGCGTGCTGACACAAGAAAGGTGACCAAGACACCAGATGTGCAAACACAATACAACAAACATTTGTGGTGTCTTGATTTCTTCTTTTGTGTCCGTGTCTTCATGTCTATCCCTTCTTTTATCAGGAATCTTTATAACACGAGTTGGATCCTGTGACACATAGTTGTCCAACTCGCCTGTTTTGAGTGAATCAAGCTAGCCATAGACAGTCCTCTTGGTAACATGATGATTAATTGATTTAATTGATATGTGGGGCTTAACGTCTCAAAACCACCATATAATTATGAGAGACGCCGTACTGGAGGGCTCTGGAAATTTCGACCACCTGAAGTTCTTTGACCGGCACCCATGTCTGAGCACACTGGCCTACAGCATTTCTGCATCAATCGGAAATGCGGCTGCCGCAGCGAAGATTCGATTCCGTGACCTGCGGGTCAAGAGCTGAGTACCTTAGCCACTAGACCACCGCCGCGGGGAGGTTAACACTATAGCACTGAAGAGGTTGTTTTGCAGAAGTTTTGGCATCAGCTTCATTGGCTCCGAGTGAGAAATCGTCCTCTTGTATGTGACCAAAGAAAATAAAGATGCAAGTAAAATAAATAATAAAGACTTTCGCATCTTTGTGAAGATCGAACCCACACTGTCTGCCTGGCAAGCAGGTATTCTGCCACAAAGCCACAATAATTGTTACCATACTTTGGAAACTCACTCAGATGACTCATGTCATAAAGTGGATGAAGTCATGCATCGTGGCAGAAGCGTAGAACCGCACCAGGCATCAAAACATCTAAATTGAGCCATGAGTGGGTTTTTTGAAGGCTTGTGCATTAAAAAGTGCTCAGATGTAGTATTTAAGGGGGGATGCTACACCTTCCAAAAACTCTTTTATTTTTGCGAGTACCTCAGTCAAATTTGGAGAGCCTATGTAGATTTTACTTCTGATTTCAAAAATCCAATTCTTTTTTTGCTGTGACAATTAGTTTTAAAGATATAATGAACTGCGACTTTTTCAATTAAGGCCTAATTAGCTAATTAACTGTAACTTGGATATTGATGTGCAACCTATAGAACCAATTCTGTATGTTCACAGTGTGCAATAAAGTATAAATCATTGTTCTGGGCTATTTCGAAGCAAAGTTGTGGGATGTTGAATATGACATGAAAAATTTCCCCATCTACACTTGAAACAAAAGATCCATTTAGAGAATTTTCCCCAAAAATTATTACAATAAAACTTACTTTACGACACATCCCCTGCATGTATCTTCGAAACAAAAAAGAAATCGTAATGATAACCCAGATAGAACAAGAGATATTGCTCCGGCATAATGGGAAGCACATGAAAATTGTCGTTTTGAGAAATCGAGAAAAAACGTGGGCACACATTTTTATTCCAGAAGATGCAACAAGACAACCTCAAAACGCACCAGAAGCATAGTCTGAATGCATTCTGTGTTCATGCCTCCTCTTCACTAGCTTCCGGAGTTCCAATGAGGCTGTTCTTTTCTTGTTGGAGACAATGCTGCGACGGTGGTCTTTTTCTCTCGCTCTCCTGGCACCAGTACTTGTCGCATTCATGTCCATTTCACCTAAGATTGCCGTTGCAGAATTCAAATTGCCCGTGTTGAAGCGCAGCACTGCTTCTGCAACAGCTGCTTCAACAGCGAACAGGGACGCATGGTGCTCCTTGGGGGCCAAACTCCAGATTACCGAATGTAGGCTCTCGTTGGAGTTCTGCGTTTTGCCGCGTGCGCACCTCTGAAGCAGGGCTCTTTCCGAAAGCCGGGTATAAACCGGTAGTAATGCCTCTGCCACGTCTTTCGGTAGATTGTAGGCATGCCTAGGGTCGGGCTCACCCTTTGCTTTTGCGGCATTGTGCCGACACCATGAAGTTTCACCAGCTGGGCACAGACTGTGGTCCGAGCATTCATCAGTGGAGGTGACGTGGCGGTATGTGGCCATCACAGCCTTTTGCATCTCGCCCACGTCACCTTCATGCGATTTCAGAGCCCGGCCATAATATGTGCTCAGCCTGGTGATCAGCTCACCTGTGAGCCTGCCTTTCCCACCAAGGCCTCTTTTCCCATCGCACTTTTGTTTCTGCACCAGGTTTCTCAATGCGGTGCCCATCCGTTTCTGTACATGATTAATACAGTCTTCCTTCTGCACGTCAATGTAACCATACACCTTGGCGTCTTGTATGGCGCAAAATGTCCTAGAGTCTCCATCAGACAGCATAGTTGTGTAGCGCAGGCCATGGCGTTCAAGCGACCTCTGAAATAGAATTAGAGCCGCCTCCACTTCCATTTGCCCCGCTTTGCTGTTCGTATTTTTTGGCATTTGTGGTTAGCCTTCCATTCTTGATAGTCCTCACTACTAGGCTTTGGGCCCACCTCGCAGCCTAGGCAAAAGTTGGAAAGAACGACGTAGTTCAACACGTAGCCACTAAATAATTCGATAACTGTGCCCACGCCGATGTGGGAAGAATGGCCTCGCGTCTTCCACGTGCCGTCGTAGCTAACGGCAATATTGCCCCGGTGGCCGAAGCACAAGTCATCATAACTTGTTCTAACCTTTTCCGCACATTCGCTCATAGCGGACTCAGCCGCTCGCGTTGCAGCGGGTGCCAGCGTGTTCTTCAAATGCCGCTGAAACGTCTTGTGGTGCATACCGCGGTGTGAGATGCCCATTTTTGCGAAAATATCGTTCATTTTTGTTTGGTCGTTGCCGGTAGCCACCATCGCCCTCGAAGCGAGAAGATTTACTTCAAACGGATTGCACGTTTTCGTGCCGTTCGCGCGGGGCGAAGTCCATTCATTCGCGATCTCGCCGCACCTTTCACACTGCACTAGCACTTTCACGGCAAGTCCGTAGTCCCGATCCCCTCTGACGATCGTAGCCGGTCCGTGGCAGGCTTTGCAACACAAGGCACCCATTATCGCGTTTAGGATATCTAGATGCATAAGCAGATAAGGAGCAGCGTGGTCCGAGTCCTGTGCGGTTGCCTCGCTACAACTCGCGGTGAAAAAGTCAATTTTCCGTGCAGTTGCTGGCGCCGATGAAAGCCGGTCGAGCGTCGCTTTCTCCCGGGCATGATTTTCTTCAACTTCGGCGTTTGTCACCACCTTGGCGTCGATTCGCAGTCGTCCGAAGTTCGCTTCACCGTCATCGCCGTCGGAGGCAACGCGCTCGGTCGCACCATCGCTGAACGGCCGCGGAGCGTCGACACATCGTTCGTCGGAGTCAACCAAGGGCTCTGATGACTTCGTAGACTTTCTCCCACGACCTTTGCGTTTCCTGCGACGAAATGCGTGCACGGTCCGATACTTTTTTGCGTTTCCAGGCATGGCGATACGATCAGAAGCTTCAGAGTGCTCTGCCGATTTCGAGGCGTCACAGCGGTAACCCTTTCAAAATGGCGTCGGGTCGCGTATGCAGGCGCAAGCCGCGAGCTTCCAGCCAACCGGAAAGCGCCATTTCAGTCACGTGCGCCGTTTAGCCAATGGCAGTGAGCGCGGCTCTTCGTCTTTGAGGCCCCGTTTTTCGAGCCGGGGAAACGCTCAATGTTGCTTACTGAATAAAAAAAAACAGCTGAAAACGCGTTCTTTCAAACAAGACCAAAATGGCCCCGATCGAGCGCGTAGTTCCCGCGTATCGTAGAGCCGAAACCTGCGCTATTCGCCCTCAATTTAAAGGGCAGGACGCCCGTTTTCGTTTTTTTTTTTTTTTTAAAGTTGAATAACCGAGGAGTAGCATGCAGTCATCTACCACTACTAACACCCCTAGAGGCAGTGGCTGTTCGAGCAGTTCTATTGAATAAGCTCGTCACCATCTGCTCTCTATACATACCGCCGCAACACCGCCTGGAAAAACATGATTTCCAGTCTTTAATAGATGAGTTACCAGAACCTTATTTGGTTCTAGGGGACCTGAATGCGCACAGCGGTTTATGGGGTGACTGTCGATGTGATGCACGAGGTCGTCTCATTGAACAGTTCCTCTTTTCATCAGGTGCTTGTCTGTTGAATAGAAAACAGGCAACATATTATAACCTTGCAAACAATACTTACTCCTCCATAGACCTCAGTATCGCATCTCCTTCACTTGTACCATTACTTCAGTGGAAAGTCATAAATAACCCATACGGAAGTGACCATTTTCCTTTAGTTTTGAGTACACCAATAACATATGAATATCCTCCACATGTTCCCAAATGGCTGGTGAACAAAGCCGACTGGGAACAATTTCAAAAGATTACACACCTAAGTTGGACCGACATATGCGGATTAGGCATAGATGAAGCTGTGCAGTACTTCACGGCTTTTCTTACTGACGCAGCAGCCAAGTGCATTCCACAAACATCTGGACTGCCCGGCAAACGACACGTCCCGTGGTGGAACACTGAGTGTCAGAATGCGCGAAAGGAACAAAACAGGGCATGGAGGTTGCTGCGCAACTCGCCGACAGCGGAAAACCTTGAGAGCTTTAAGAAAATAAAATCTCGTGGCAGGAGAACGCGTCGGCAGGCCAGAAGAGAAAGCTGGCAGAAGTTTTTATCAGGGGTCAATTCATACACACAGGAGGCTAAAGTCTGGAACATGGTCGGTAGGATAGCAGGGAAACAAGTACACACACTTCCACTTGTAAACACTCAAGGGGATACCTTGGAAGATCAGGCAAACTTCCTCGGGGCACACTTTGAACGGGTATCCAGCTCGTCCCACTATACTGACACTTTCCAAAAATACAGAACAAGAATAGAAAAGCAGAAACTCGAACACAAATCCACTAGATACGAGGCATATAACCAAGCTTTCAGTCTAGCGGAGCTCCGAACATCTCTAAACTCCTGCAGCACTTCTGCCCCAGGTTTTGACCGTGTGGTGTATGAAATGCTAAAAAACCTACCAGCCGAAACACGAAAAACCCTACTTTGTTTGTACAATGCTATCTGGTTTTCTGGCACTATCCCTAGCTCCTGGAAAGAGGCTATTATTATTCCCATTTTGAAAGAGGGCAAGGACCCTTCTTTAGCTTCAAGTTATAGGCCTATTGCACTTACAAGCTGCTTGTGCAAAGTATTCGAAAAAATGATTAACTGCCGACTTGTACATATCCTTGAAACAAACAATTTGCTCGACCCATTTCAGTGCGGGTTTCGAGAAAGTAGATCCACCACAGACCATCTTGTTCGTATCGAGGCACAGATCAGAGACGCCTTTGTCCATAAACAATATTTTCTCTCTGTGTTCCTCGATATCGAAAAGGCGTATGATACAACATGGCGTTTTGGAATCCTAAGAGACCTGTCCCACCTTGGTGTGCGCGGAAGAATGTTTCATATAATCGAAAGCTACCTGTCAAACCGGACATTCCGTGTCCGTCTGGGCAGTGTGCTCTCTCAAACATTTGTCCAGGAAACAGGCGTGCCACAAGGTGGCGTGCTTAGTTGCACACTTTTTCTCATCAAGATGAATTCCTTGCACTTGTCCATCCCTCGCAATATGTTTTATTGTACATATGTCGATGATGTCCAGCTTGGCTTTAGATCTTGCAATCTGGTAATGTGTGAGCGACAGGTTCAGTTAGGTTTAAACAAGGTCTCCAAATGGGCAGAGGAAAACGGATTCCGACTGAACCCACAAAAGAGCACGTGTGTCTTGTTCTCTCGAAAGAGAGGCATGCACTCGGAACCTGACATTCGACTGAACGGGCAACGTCTGTCTGTCAAAGCCGAGTATAAATTCTTAGGCTTAATCTTGGACAACAAGTTGACCTTCGTACCGTACATCAAGTATTTAAAAACAAAATGTTTAAAAGCCATGAATGTTATTAAAGTGTTGTCACGTACTACCTGGGGCAGTGATAGGCAATGCCTCATGAACCTCTATAAAAGCCTCATTCGCACCCGCTTAGATTATGGGGCCGTTGTCTATCAGTCTGCTACTCAAAGTGCCTTGAAGATGCTGGACCCCGTGCACCATTTGGGCATCCGCCTTTCTACGGGTGCTTTTCGCACCAGCCCCATAGAAAGCCTTTATGTTGAGTCAAATGAGTGGTCGCTTCATCTGCAAAGAACCTACATGTCCTTTGTATACTTCCTTAAGGTGAAAGCAGACAAGAGGCACCCCTCATACTCTACTATTAATGACTTGTCGAGCTCCATTCTTTTTCAAAACAGGCCTTCAATGAGGCAGCCCTTCTCAGTTCGCCTGAAGGGTCTAGCTGAGGACACTGGAGTGTCACTCGAACACAGTTTAATGGCTCCTGTAGCATACCCGCCACCGTGGCAGTGGCAGACTATAGACTGTGATGTGTCTTTCTTAGAAGTTACAAAACATGCGCCCATTGCTCATATCCGAACATATTTCCTGGAACTTCAACACAAATACACACGTCCTGAGTTTTTTACAGATGCCTCTAAGTCTAACTCCTCTGTGTCCTACGCTGCTGTTGGCCCTTCCTTTTCGGATGCTGGCCCTCTGCATCCAGGCACAAGTATCTTCACAGCGGAAGCTTACGCAATACTTGTGGCAGCTAAACACATTAAACAATTACAAATACAAAAAGCAGTAATTTATACAGACTCCCTCAGTGTGGTAACGGCTCTGCACAGTCTTAAAAAACAAAAAAACCCTGTCCTTGTCTCACTTTACTCCATATTTTGCACACTCTACACACTCAACCAACATGTTTTGGTGTGCTGGGTGCCAGGGCATCGTGAGATCCCAGGCAACGTGAGGGCGGATCAGCTCGCTGCATCCGTCCACAAAAACACTGCCCCCACATCCATATCAATCCCGGTCCTTGATCTGAAGCACTCTCTCAAACGAAACCTCAGGGACTACTGGCAGAGCAAGTGGGATACACACACACAAAACAAACTACACGTTATCAAGCCACACCTTGGCCAGTGGCCACCAGTATCAAAATCACGTCTAACAGAGGTAACACTAACAAGACTCAGGATAGGACACATATACACGACACACACACATCTTTTGTCTGGTGGTGATCCACCATTGTGTGATAAATGTGGTGAGGCATTAACAGTTATTCACGTTTTAATTCAGTGTAATCATTTAGACACTCTAAGAAGACAACACTTCCCACTACCCTACCGACAACATATACCTTTACACCCTGCAATGTTCGTCGGTAGGGAACCGCTTTTTAGTCACAAATCATTATTAGCGTTTTTAAAGGAAATTCATAATTTTCATATCATATACCCGGGCATACCGTAGCATGACCTCTCTAGAGAGGTTTTGCTGCGGTGGCTACACAGGAAAGCACTTGCCTCACGACCCTTGCACGCAAGGGTACTAACGTGTGAGGTACTTGTGCTAATGCCATACATGTCCACCATCGTTTTTCATTATCACCAACTTTTGTCACCTATTCACACCATGCACACCTTTCACGGCATAGTCACGATTTTATTACTTGTATGTTTTACCCGCTTTACTGCGAGGAATTTTATGGCCCCTATACAGCCGCTAATCACAACCATTGTCCACATTCCTGTCTCATGAACTGGCGCTCTTTGGCCATCAAATGGCCCTTGCGCCAAAAAACACCATATATCAAAGTTGAATAACGATAAAAGTTGATGGTATTCGGCTATGAAATTTTGTAAATAGGTGCGCAATGATGTCGGGAACGCGAAAAGAAGGTCCGCGAAAACTCGATTTTTTGGCTGATTTTCGGTCCCGAAGTGCCGCGTCCCCACTTAATCATCACCAGCAGCATCAACAAAGTGAACAGCTGTGTATGTTCGCATGTAGTGGGTCCTTCGCAGATTTGCCAATGTAATTATGGCACTTTAAAGCCTGGCAGCATGGGCTTGTTGGTATGACATGACGATAGTTATAGCGCAAGAACAGAACAACGACGCAGAGACAGTCCTTCGTGTCCTTCTTGTCTCTGCGCCG
This sequence comes from Rhipicephalus annulatus, assembly GCA_013436015.1. Lineage (NCBI taxonomy): Eukaryota > Metazoa > Arthropoda > Arachnida > Ixodida > Ixodidae > Rhipicephalus > Rhipicephalus annulatus. The sequence goes on along the minus strand of WOVY01002548.1, from coordinate 45,308 downwards.
TCGTTCTGTTCTCGCGCTATAACTATCGTAATTATGGCATAGTGGGTACTTAACTGTTCTTGCAGTGGGCATTCAATGATTCTTTGAAATGGCCCAAGTTACACGCACAGCCATTGATTTCCTTATGGCATGGTTGAGACATGTACAAAGAACCGAAGCAGGCTAGCAGTTGAGAAGGCGATGTGCATGAGTTACAATTACGCGATCACGATCTGCCCCTGAAGACAAAGCTCACGTGTCTTCCAATTTTTTTGTTTTCGTTGCTTGTCTGAGATCCAAGCAGCCTCATTGCAGTGCATGCTTAGGTGTTGCTTGCTTAGATGTTGCGTCTAGTGCGTGGTTTCTCAAAGTGGTTTCTGCGAAACCTACGGGCTCCGCAAGCCCCTCCTTGGGGTTCCGCAAGCCACTAGTATATTTTCTCTGATTCCACACTCACCAAGTCACTTTGATTTTATTTTCCTTATTTATTTAGGAATACTGCAGGCCTTAAGAGGCCCAGGCAGCAGGGGAAAGGTACAAACAAACAGTACAAAGTGTGCAGGTGTAAAAAATAATATGCAAAAAAGGTCTATAAAGAGCAACAAAAAACTGTATCTACTAACAAGTAAATAAGCACTCGAAATGTGATAAAAAAAAGAATATACAGTATGGACAGATAAACAATACATAACTATGTTATCCATCTACTTAGGTAAAAGATCAATGTACAAAAGGAAAAAAAACGTATCTTCAAAAAAAAATTCTTTTTCACTGATACGTTTTTTTTTTCTTTTTGCTGGATTACACTCGTGAATCACCAGAGCTACTTTCTACAGGTTTAATGCTTTGCCTTTATACAGCAAAAAGCATTCTTACGAACTATTCTACTTGAAAAAAAAAACAATAACGATACAGTCGACTCTCATTTATTCAAACTTGTAGGGATCTTTGAATTCGTTCGCATTGCTAAGAACTTTGAATTATTAGAATTTCTCAGATATATGACGCGCGATGAGCTGACACCCCACTTTATGCATTCATGTTATCACATTGAAATTTTTTTAAGCGTTCTTATACCCTAACGGCACGCAATGAACAGAAAGCAGAGGTTTAAGGCCCACAAGTTTATTGGTCATTTATTGCTGCTCAGACCTTTTAAAGAAATTGTGATTTGCTAACTGCTGCTTTGCTATCTATGCCTTCAGCACAAAGCTCTCTATACCAGTTGAGAAGCATCACCATGCGTGTGCTTCGTTTCAAACATTTTTTTACTAGCAAAGCCTGAGGTGCTCATTTTTCATTTTTAGATTGTTAGGATTAGATAGGCATGCAAATTTTTAAAAGTAGTGGGAAACCAGTGGATATTTTTCTATATGGAACTGCAAAAATTATGAAGTAACAGAATGATTAAGTTTGAATTAAGAGGATTTTAAATACATTTAAAGAATAAAGGGCAAACCAAAATTTCAATTTTCAGGAGTGTACTGCAGTATCACCAAACTTTGTGTCCTCAATCAGAGTCACGTGGGCTCGGCATCGCCCATCCCCCCTCCTCGCCCACACGCACATCACTTCTTCACCTTACGCATCTCAAGTCAAGTCGAATTTTATTTACAACATGCACGAAGTACAATGTCGAAGGCCACGCTAGCAAAAAAGCTGTAAGCATACAGCTTGAGGAAGCTATAAGGGGCCACAACCCGGCAGCAACAGCGCACACATGTGCAATACTGACAAAGCTTTCCCTTGTAGTTTCATTAATGGAACACGTTTTGCTTTGGTGATAAATGGCACCGAGCTCGAAGACGTCGAGGACTGGTTGGTCGACTTCGAACGCATGGCTGCTTTGAACGACTGGAACGACGCGGCCAAACTACGGCGTGTGTATTTCTATTTGGAGGATGGAGCACGTAGCTGGTACATGAATCACGAGGAACAGATGACATCGTGGCCCGAATTCCGCCGCCGGCTGTTGGATACTTACAGAAGTGCTGATCGCCACGAACGAGCGGAATGAGCGACCCAGGCCCGCATCCAGATGCCCAATGAAACTGTCATGACCTATGTGGAAGGTATGACGCGCCTGTTCCGATGGGCTGATCCGAGTATGACAGAAGAAAAGAAGTTGCGTCACCTGATGCGGGGAGTTAAGGAGCAGCTTTTCGCTGGCCTTGTACGGAGCCCTCCGAACACGGTAGCAGAGTTTTGGTCCGAAGCCGTCACAATGGAAAAGATGCTTCAGCATTGATCCACCCTGTATGAGCGGCAAGTGAACACGTCCACTGCTCAAGTTCTCACGACTTTTGGGAGCAACACCGAGTGTCTGCGCGACCTTATCCGCTCTATAGTACGCGAGGAGCTGCAAAAGGCTGCCACGCCACCACTACCTACGGTGAGTTCCATTCCAAGCATCGTCAAGGACGAGCTGCATCATGCCCTTCGTGACCCTGTGAGTCTGGATAACGCCACACCCACCCCAGCTGACTACCACCGTGCGACGTATGCGGAAGCCTTGAAGCGCCCAGCTTCCTCTTCCCCACTGTTTGTTCAAGCACCTCCTACGGTTTCACTTCAGTCGGCGCAGCCTCTACGGTACTACGAGAACACACGCACGCCCCCACCCCTCGTTTACGCCAGCCCTGTGCATCTTGCGGAACAATCGGCACACTACGTCGACGACAGACGTGCTTCGCCTCGGAAATCTCATGTTTGGCGCATTCCTGATCGCCGACCTTTGTGTTTCCACTGCGGTGAAGCGGACCATTTGTACCGCCACTGTCCATACCGCAGCCTCCGGCTGTGCGGCTTTTCAGTATACCCAGCACCTCTACCAATTGTCACGTCGCTACAGGGGGTGTCGGCAAGGTTTATTGACGTCTGAGCAGCAGGGCTCTAACCAAGCGCGTCGGTTGGGCTTGTTTGCCAGAGCAGGGGGGGCCCACGCGCACTTCTTTCTTCTCTGTCGTGTGAGCCTTCACCTTGGCATACGACCCACTACTAGAAGAAGGTGGCAATATGAATACATGCATGCACACTCAGCAGGTTAAAATGCATGTGAATAACATAATCACCAGGAAAATGTGTTGTGCTACTCTGCCATGTTGGATATAAAGAAATGTAGCAGTAAAAAAAGACTATGGATGGTATGAATACATAGTAAAAATGAGGAAAACATAGATACTAGGTAAATTTACAAGCTACAGGCAGATATTTGAAAATTATCAGAGACGAAGACATCAAGCAAGTGCATGCATGATAGATACATATCTGTATATACTCACTTCTGGATTTAACTACTTGGGTTCGTGCTTGTACAATTGGTCTCTTTAGCAGTAAAACATTTGTTGGTGATAGCGGCCTCAATTTATAAAAATAGGCAATGCAATGCTATAAAAACTCTGCAAAGAGAGTTCTAGAATAAAACAGGCACAGACTGCCAAGTTGAAAATATGGCAGGCACAATATTGTAAGGTTGGCAGAAAGGTAACTGTAAGTGTACATTCATCGGTCCCTATCAGGCAAGAAAAACTGGGGAGCCTGAGAGCTTGGCATCAGAGACAGGAACATGCTCATTGTCATAGTAGTCCTCTTCAATCAAAAATTCGGCTGCACATCTCAGCACCACTGCAGGGCCTCCTGTCTCAGTGGAGAAGCATGTTAAAGCAATGTAGTGGTGTGTATATGAAAGAAAATAGATACGTGCAGGTTATGTAGAGATCTGTATTCAGTGCCAGTATTGCCCACGTATAATTCACCAAAGAGGCAATTAATTCACCAAGGAGGCAATTATAAGACAAGTATAATTCACCAAAGAGGCAATTTGATGGACTCGGAAACACCTTGGCATTTTGGCACTGGGCTGGGATGTGCTGGTCAGAGCTTCAACAGAACTCATGTGGCTGTGGCTTGATACGTGATAGGCTTGGATGCTGGTAGCTCTGGTTGTTAGTAAACCCAGGTTTTGTTCGTGAAAAGCAAAGATGCGTACCTTTGCACTTGTCACATCAACTTGCATAGACAGGGTGTCTTGCAAGGGTGCCAGGTATCTCTGGTGCATGTCGTATTGGCTCCACTTGCAGTTTGCCCTGGTATGAGAGGGTCAGGGTCAATGATGCTATTGTTAATTGAATTCTTGTGAGGTCTGAAGAATAATAATCTGACTGTTAGTGTCAGGAAAAATACAAGTGAAAACCAGTCTTGTGTGTTGTACGGTTTGCATTTGAGCAATATACGTTTGGACTGAGCACTTATTTAGTAAATGGCACTGGGAGGCAAGCTTTGCTTTGTGGGGCACGGTAGGGTGAAAGGAGGTGATGTGAATCGGCACTGGTGATGCAGAACATAACTCAGGTGTGCGACTGCTGATGCAGGGCCAGCGAAACGCTCCTATATTTGACCATAGCAGTTCTGCGCAAGCAAACTGGGCGGCTCTTGATCTGTAGCTAGAGTGAATATTATTTGCCCATCTGGATAGGTTTGCAGGGTTTTGGTTATAAAGTTGACGCTTATCCAGGTATGTCACGCTGGTCTCAAAAAATGCTCCCAAACACTCTAGTCTTCTTAGAAATGGCTTGAATGACGCTGTCTTCACTGAGCGGCATCTTTCGGCGATGCTACCATATAAACCGGACTATAGGTCGAGTGGTAATAAAGGTCGACCACCCAAGTTCAGGTTACCGAAAAAGAAAAAAGGAAAACAACCCAAAACTGCCGAAACACATTTATTTCCAAATTGGGCACACCATACCCCGATCGTCGATGCTCCCCTCAACCACCATCGCAACTGCTCCTATTCGTTCGACGAAGCACCACTGTCTTCTGAAGACGAGAGTTTGTCGCTGGCCGCCTCCCACAGTGCGTCGTCTTCAGTGCCATCCAGTGAGTTGCTGATGCAATATTTCTTGAAAGCATTTTCCACCATGGAATCCGGCAAGGAAGCCAGGCGGAAAGCAACCAGCCACAAAGTCAGAAGCGGAGACCTCTGTAGGCGGCCCGTCGGTGTCTCGGGGTTGTCGCCGGACATCTACTCTTGGTATTCCAGCCACACTCACTCCTTGAATGGCTTGTTTAGCACAATGTCGAGCGGCTGGAGGGTGGACGTCATACCACCTGGTATCACGGCGAGGTTCGTTTTCCCGTCGCCGAGTGCACGTTTCACTGCGTCGGTTAAGTGGCCATGAAATGCATCCAACACCAGCATGCTGCAAAGGCGCAGCAGTGCACCTGGCCGACGGTTCCACACCACTCTTATCCATTCGAGCATCATGGCCTCGTCCATGTATCCCTTTTTGTTGACGGGAACGACAACACCGGGTGGGAACACTTCCTTCGGCGTTGTCTTGCGCTTGAAAATGATGAAGGGGGAAGCTTTCTACCATCTGCCGTGCATGCCAGCATGATGGCAAAACGCGAGTACTCGTTGCCAGTGGACAACAGCTTCACATCCTTGGCGCCGCGCTGCGTGATCGTGGTCAACGAAGGCATGTCAAACCACACATCTCATCGGGTCTCATCGGCGTTGCCAATCTGCCCCATCATGTAGTTGTTCTGCTCCTGAAGCCGGTTCATTAAACGCTGAAAGTCTATCAGCTTGTCCTCGAACTCCTCCGGCAACTTTTAACAGATGGATGTGCGCCGCCGGAGAGAAAATCTTTTGCGTCGCATAAATCGGCGCACCCAAGAGTTGGGTGCACGAAACTCTTCTCTCGTGAGCCAAGCTTCTCGAGTGAATTGCACGGCTTTCTTGCGAATGGTATCCACAGTCATTGGCAGCGAGTGCGCACGAACTTCCCCCACAAAGTCTGCTAGTTTATCCTCCAGCTGCAGATGAACGAAACTTCGTCCACGAAACGATATTTTTCGAGGATTGCACATCTGCAGCTTCCCTTTCTGTGCCCTCCAATAGCGCACGCTTTTTTTCGTTACACCAAAGCGGCGCTGAGCAGCCATATTGCCGTTCGCTTTTGCGAACTCAACAACATCTAGTTTAAAAGCAGCTGAGTACTGCCTCCTCGCACCTCTACTCATATTCATTGAACGAAAAAAACAACAACTAAAAATGCAGCGCAACGTCAAGCAGAGCGAAAACTCAGAACAGATCGTAAGCAAATCACGAACACAAAGGAAACAGACAGGAAAAAAAAAAACAGCCTGCGCTTTGATTTAGATGTGGATATGGCCGCGTCCGGCTGCTCAAGCACATGCAAGCCACATGTTGCCAGACAGCGGCACACTTTCGACTAGACATCGCTATATAAGACGAGGAGCGACCTTAGCTTATTATTTTATTGAAAATATCTCGACATATATTCCGGTTTATACGGTAGTCATTGACTGCCATCAGAATAGTGGTTAGATGGTTTAAGTAAAGCAACAAGCAGAGTTCTATTAGACATGAGGCGAGAGTCGTTTAGGAGAGTGTCTTGAAAGACACGTCTCTGGCGCATACTTAGAGTTGTCGATGGCTGACACATCTCAGTCATGTCGGTCTTACTCAGGAAGATGTCCTGCATTATATTTATTTATTTATTTATTTATTTATTTATTTAATACATACTGCAGACCAGGGTTAGGTCCAAGCAGGGGGGCACAAGATAAAATGCAAAAATACAAACAATACAAGCAAACAAGGCACTTATACATGGGGTAATTCATTCCACTCTTGTATCGTACGTGGAACAAGAGTACTTGAAGGTATCAGTAGCAGCAAAATATGGGGCGAAAGCATTCGGGTTGTGGTGCCTAGTAGGTCTTGTTTGTAATGGTGTCAAGAACGGAGATGGGTCAATGGACAGTGCACCTTTACTTAGTGAAGAAAGGAAATCAAGACGGAAGCACTTTCTCCTGGATTCAAGGCTGGGGATTTTGTTAGCAAGCATTATTTGTGAGGGAGAATCAGTACGTGAGTATTTAGAGTAAATAAACCTTACAGCTTTTCTCTGAATTCTTTCTATTTTACGGATGTTGTGATTAGTGTAGGGATCCCAGACTATACAGGCATATTCGAGCTTAGGTCTAATAAAAGTAAAGTAGCTGAGGAGCTTGACGTTAGAAGGGGAATTTCTGAGTTTGTGTTTTAAGAAGCATAGCTTACGAAAGGCAGATGAGCAAATATTGTCAATGTGTAATTCCAGGAGAGATTGCTGGTTAGTGTGACACCGAGGTATTTATGACTGGTGACTTGTTTCAATGGCGATGTTCCTAGTGTGTATTGATAGTCGTACGGAACTTTCTTTCGTGTTATGCGAAGATACAGTGTTTTGTCGGCGTTCAGCACCATTCCCCAGTTCTTGCACCATTCAAGTATATTAGTAAGATTGGTATTAAGTTCACACTGATCTGCACAGCACGAAATATCCCGAAACAAGACTGCATCATCCGCGAACAACCGAATTTGCACACCAGTTGTAATTACATTAACAATATCATTTATATACAGTATGAAAAGCAATGGACCCAGCACACTTCCTTGAGGAACTCCCGAAGTGACATCAAGATAGCCGGACCCTATTCCATCTATTATGACCAGTTGTTTGCGGTTTGTCAAGTAATTTGCAACCCATGTGACCAGAATTTCGGGGAGGCCAATATTTCGCATCTTAAGAATTAATTTGTCATGTGGTACCTTATCGAATGCTTTACTGAAGTCTAGAAATATTGCATCTATTTGACCGGTGTTGTCTAAGGTGTGTGCAAACGAATGAAATACTGTAACTAACTGTGTGACGGTGGAGTACCCTTTCCTGAACCCGTGCTGGAAACCTGTTAGAATATTATGGTCGTTTAAGTATTCAAGAATGCGAGTGGCGACAATGTGTTCCATTCGTTTGCAACAAGAAGATGTTAGTGATATTGGACGGTAATTTTGAAGACATAGGCGGTCGCCCTTTTTAAAGATAGGTACAACCAGAGCTATCTTCCAGTCTTCGGGGAGCTCGCCATACATTAAAGAAGTACGAAATAAAACAACAAGAAATTTAGCCAGTGACTCAGCATAGCGACGAAGAAAATATGTTTGGAATGCTGTCGGGACCACATGATTTTTTTGTATTAAGGTTCAAAAGCATAGATAACACACCAGAGTAAGAAATAAAGCCAACATCATTATATGACATTATAGACATTGTCAGTTGGTCAAAAATAGTGTCGGTGAATTGTGACACCAAATTTTTGTTAGCCGAGGGACTAGTGACACCTCTCTGCAAACAGGAGAAAAGCCATGAGTGACTGGCTGGGGAAGTGGAAAAAGGGGTGTGTGACGATGAGTGTTTGAAATGAAAAGGCGTGCCCACAACGGAACCTATGTAATTGGGTTCTGTCACTGATAATTTGTGTTTTTTTTTTTCGAGTGCATCATCATGTGTACCTGCCATTGACATCCTGCTTTGTGCGAATGACTCTGTCAGGACGCAGCTATCAAGGGATTGAACGCTTCAGCAGGTGCTCCATTAACAGCATTTCTAGCCTTGTTTAACGCTTGTTGTGCGGCTTTCAAGTCATTGAGGAGGCATGCGAGGAAAAAGGCTTCTGACTTGTTGTGTCATGTTGCTTGCTAGGTGCAATGTACTCAGTAGTCTATAGTCACTGAGCTGTCGGGGTTGGTCCTGAGGCAGTGACAGATGCATTAACTCAGCCTGACCATGGTATTATTCTATTGCTCACATTTCTCATGGTCATTGTCATCTCTGGCCAGAGATGCTGCTTCGTATGGAAGCTCCAGTACTACAATGCAATCGCATGAATTTGGCATGGGACCATTGAGCTGTGTTCTAATATTTGACTCGTATGATTTAATGGACGGCTAAGTGGACAAAGGCCATCACACTTTTCTTCCAGTTATGGCGATGTTGACAAAAAAGATGGTTCCACAAAGACAGATGGCATTCAAGGTGAAAGACGATGCAGACTATTTTTCTGTCCAAGCGAGATGGCAGCTGTACAGGATTCTTGGAAAACTCTGTGGAAATGTCAGCACACGAAAAAGCATATTTTTCACGCTTTTTTATCTGCTTTGTGTCAAATGCATGTGTTTCTCACCGATTCTAATGTGAAAAGTGCGGGCAGGTGCAAGTACTAGTTTCTAACATCAAAAAGAATAGGAAGTGATTGATTTCTTCACTTGAATGCTACAGAGTTGATTTGAATACCACACATTGGTTGACGCGGCTGGTTCAACTGCGCAGCTTGTCCTACTTGTCCTTCACCTTAGGCAGCCTTACCTTCGAGCCAATGTTTCTTGCTTGTGGTGTTAAATAGATCACTTCGAATTGGGACTCCAGTGTCGTGCTCACAGTATAAGGCACCTGTGATCTTACGTCTGCTAAGCCCGACTTGATCCATCGAAGGAAGTGCTCTCGTACGTACAAACTCTTCACCATTCTGCTGTTACTGATTCGGCACAAGTTAGCACCACTTTGGGTTGGTTAGGTACTTTTCAAAAGAATGATCAGGTACAATTCAACTGAAGTTAAGACTCCATAGTGCACCCTGTAAGTCCAAGGATATTGGCAGAAGAAGCTATAAAGGGTGAGGTGTTATTTCGTATTCATTTGTTTCATTGCATTGGAACAGCCTGAATCACTTTGTGGAATTCCAAAGACATGCTAATTTGAACCTCCTGGAGGTGACTCCTAGCCTGGGAACTTCTCTCATAGTTTCATAGCTGCTTGTACATTGACATGCGGCTGTTTAAAGTTTGGAGTATCCTTCTTTGCATGATGGATGCACAATTGTAATCTGTGTGCGAAGCAGCGTATATCTGTACGTGCAGTTTCTAGTTAGGGTTGCCTTTTGGCAACAATAATATGCACTGCATGAGTGAGCTCAGTAGCTGATATTAACAAAAAAAAGGGAAGGAAACTTAAGAGCTCATATTTCCTTGTTAACCACAACATTAATGAGAAAGCTGCCCGATTCATAACCAGAAACTACTTGCGTCATTCGAGCATCACTAATATCAAAGCATCACTGAGCCTCCCATTACTAGAGAAAAGAAGAGTGCTGGCCCTGCTATCCCATTTTCACAAACTTTATCATAATCATTCGTCATTTGCTACCACTTACATATTGCCTGCCCATCGCTATTTTCCGCGCCTAGATCACCCCTTCAAAGTTTTAGTTCCATATGCGCGTACAAACATCTTCTATAACTCGCCTCTGTTGTGCGCACTCCGTCTTTGGAATGACTTACCACATGATGTTGTGTCTGTAAGAAACTTCGACGCCTTTGTAGAAATGTTAAAAGCTCACCTAATATTGTATGAAAAAAAAAAAAAAAAAAATTAACCCGTATGTCTAACCTTGTGAATTATTTTTTTGTACGATAGTGTTTCATTGTTATTTGTTGTGCTTTAGTGGTGTTACCAACTGTTTATTTGTTCAAATGTAACCTAACCCTCATCCCGTTTACTGTAACCCCCCCCCCCCCTATGTAATGCCCGGCAAGGGCCTTTAGGGTATGTGAATAAAAAAAAAAACTAACAGACAAAAAAGCCACGGTAAGTACAGTCAATCCCGGATACATCAAATTTGGATGTATCGAATTATTTTCGGTATCGAACAGTTGAGAAATCTCCTTGAATTCTTCATGCAAAAGTATAGAACCGGTGCACCCTATCGAGGCAGGGGGTTTTGATCAAGGATCCCACCGCTGCTATTCGTTACGGAGGTGTTGGCAGTTCGCCGTTACCGGCACCGAGAGACTCGGGAGGAAGACGCGGAGCTTGAAGAGATTGATGAAGGAAATCGTACAGAGGTTTATTCTACATATTTACAAGTGAGCATTTCTCGCCACACTGTGAACTCCTTTCACATTCCCTAGATGCCAGGCCTAGAGAAACGGGAAAAAAATTTTCACCCAATCAGGTCATCACTGTTGAGGGTCATTGTGCTGGCACTGCCCCTCAACACACACGCACACACACACACACACACACACACACACACACACACACACACACAAAAAAAAACAGAACAGGTAGTGTTCCCGCCATGCTGTTGCATCTGGGGAATCATGCAGCCAGCAAACGGGGTGTAACGAGTACGTCGTGTTGCTGCTCGAGCTGACCACCCTCACTGTCAAATGGTGGTGGCAGGCCAGGCAACTCCAATCACACGTGCTTGGTCATGTGGCGTTGATTTGAGGGTCGGTGACCAGAGACGCTCAGCATGGTGGTCCGAGGTCCGTCTTCGGCACAAACTCGGCGTTGCGACCTCTGTGTACAAAGGCCCCAGGTGTCGCATTTCTGCGCCGGCACAAGCGACAGCAGTGCTGCGTGGAGTAGTTATAACCACGCATCTCCCAATACATGAAAAACAGCCGGAGTCTTCGCGTTCCTCATCAGCGGCTGCTTTTCTTCCATCTCGGCGGGCTCGCCGAGACGGAAGAAACGGCGGGCTCGGCGAGACGGCGGGGTCGCCGAGAAGGAGGGCTCGCCGATCGCAACAGCTTCTCTGGGTCTAGGAAACTCTCGATTGGCCAGCAACCGAATTGCTGGCCATAAAGAGGGGGTCTCGGAGTCAATGATAACTGCAGGCATCCAGCTCGAAGAACCTCACACAAATAAAGGCAAACGGCAGAAAGAACCATCCCGGCGCCACAACACTGCACCACACACAAGCGCCCGGAATTTGCCTTCAACTCGCCAGGCTTGTCAAAAACAGGATGTTCATAGCACAACTGAAAATTTAGAACACCATTGAATTTTGACACCTGAGAGGCGATCCAAACAAAACAAGTGACCATCCTCCTTCATAGGTTTTACGCAAAACGGAAACCGGAATGACACCTAATATGCGAACTGGGAACCCTTCAGTCCAGAAATCAAGGAAAGGCTCCAATCCTAAAATTTGAACCTAAACTACAACGTTCGTCGGCAGCTCTATTACTTTTTTCCTTTCTTGTGCCGGACGAAGAAGTTTACCTTTGGAGGACAAGACTCCTTCGTAGCAAGCATTCCTTCTTCTCCAGAAGCCCTTACACTCACATTATCTTGGAGTACGTCGACAATTACAGATCCGTAAAGAAAACGATATCATCTCCTTGTAACCCTTTCTGTATGTAATTCCACCTCTCTGAACTGACACATGCTGCCGTTCCCGGCTTATGTGATCATATGATCATCAAACGTCGATACAAAAACAAAAAAAATTATTCTGTTTGCGTACACGGACCGTCCCATTAGTCCTATAACCTACCACTTCTATCGAGAAACTCCCCAAAACTCTTCTGAGCTCTTTCACTTGTAGGCTACTCACGTCCACTCGAGACACATGGGATCAAAACCGAAAAAAAAAAGAAAACTTTCCAATTAACCCTGTAAAAATACTCCCAAGGAATAACTTTGCCTGTTTACGCTCACTCAAGCCCCGCCGTGGTGGTCTAGTGGCTAAGGTACTCGGCTGCTGACCTGCAGGGCGCGGGTTCGAATCCCGGCTGCGGCGGCTGCATTTCCGATGGAGGCGGAAATGTTGTAGGCCCGTGTGCTCAGATTTGGGTGCACGTTAAAGAACCCCAGGTGGTCTAAATTTCCGGAGCCCTTCACTACGGCGTCTCTCATAATCATATAGTGGTTTTGGGACGTTAAACCCCACATATAGATAGATAGATACGCTCACTCAAAAAATAAACTCCAAAACCAAAATAAACAACCAAACAAAAATTCCCCCCCAAAACATTGGCAGATCCCACGTACAGTGGGAATCAATGATATACGAAGCATGAATGAGAAATGTTGATATGTCACTTTAAAATCAGCACAACATTAAGAGGTGAAGGTAAATGATGCCGTACATGACTTCCGTGTCATGATTATCATCTTTGGATGTGTCGTTTACCTTCGTCATCTATTCACGTCACGTGATACCAAATTTGTTATATGTGGAGCTAATGAAATGGCCACAAGCGCGCTATGAGCGTGGTATGTTTTCATGTTCTTACATGACACGCATGTCAGGATTATGATGTTTGCACCAGTCATATATTTCATCATCCATTGACGTCACGTAACACCTAATTTAGCATATGCGGAGCTAGCGAAACGGCTGCGAGAGTGTCACAAAGGGCCCAATATACTCTAATGTATCAACGCTACATTGGAGTATATTGGGACAACACTGCGTCTCCCTTTTTTTGTGACGGAGAGATGCCGAACGCGTTGAAACGCGCATGCATCAAAGCAATGCAGCGCGGCGCGCGCCTGCGAGTATATGGCAGGAGCGGCACCTGGCGTGGCAACGCCGTCGTGACGCGACGAAATGAACGCTGGAAAACACGCACACCGTGTCACGTCGATATGTGTTGGTACCTTGACTGTGGCATGTAGTCATGTTCTCACATGACACGCATCTATCATGCTTGCACCAGTCACATACCTTCTTCATCCATTGGCGTCATGTGATACCACATTTGGCATATGTGAAGCTAGCGAAACACCCACGAGTGCATCATGAGTGTGGCATGTAGTCATGTTATTACATGACACGCATGTCGTGATTATGTTTGAATGTGTCATTTACCTACGTCGTCCCTTCGCGTCTCGTAATACCGAGTTTGGTGCATGTGAAGCAAGTGAAATGGCCGCAAGCGCATTATGAGCGTAGCGTGTAGTCATGTTGTTACATGACACGCATGTCATGGTAATCAAGTTTGCGCCCGTCCCATACCTTCGTCATCCATTCACGTCCCGTAATACCAAATTTGTTATAAGTGACATTAGCGAAACGGTGGCCAGTGCGTCATGAGCGTGGTATGTAGGCATGTTGTTACATGACACACGTCATGATTTTCACGTTAGGGTCTGTTGCTTGTGTTCGCCATGCAATCATGTCATACCATATAGGTTTTGCAATATGCCATGTGAACGAAACCACCGCAAGGGCTGAACGACCATGAAATGTAAATCATGACATTCATTGCATACAGTCATGATTTTCATGCTATGACTAGTCAAATATGTTCTTCATACAGTCATGTTATGCCATACCAAGTTTGGTATCGATACCATTATCGAAACGGCCAGGAGAGCTCAAAGTCATAGGTGGCTAGATAGATAGACAAATACGCTCAAAGTCGCCGAAGTTCGCTAAGAAATGCTTCGCATAATAAGAACAAACAAATCCTGTTGCAACCATTTCTCAAAAGCTTACGGCTGTCAACTCGTCTTTCAGTCGTACCCGTGGTGGTTGCGCTCTGTGAGCCTTTCTTATCGCACGGGGAGTACAACACTCGCGAAACCAATTCGCTTCGCCTCTGAGCCCCCACTAAGCTCCTTGCTGGCGAACCGAGTTCCTCCATTCGTTCGGCTAATTCCTGAGGACCGCTGACCTTGTACTCTCACGCCGCAACAAACCAGCCGTAGATACGACGACAGGAGTGGTGTCCCCTTCCCCCTGTCTGCATTTTTGCTCAACACATTTTTTTTCTTTTTCTTTTCGCGTGGCGGCTCGAGCACATGCAAAACGTCTTCGAGGCCGATGGAAATTGCCTTGCTTTTCCTACTACCTTTGAAAGTTGTGACCCTTTCTTTAAATGGGTTGTGCGTTTTGTCGCATCACAGACTCTGTGACTCCGCTTCCTTCTACACTTTTCTTAGGACTCTTTTTCGAACCTCTCATTTGCAACTCGCGCTTGTCTACTCTACCGCTTTTCTTGTTACCTGTCTCACCCCTCACAGTCCTAATTATTTACTGGCAAGGTATCGTCTACATTGCCTGCCGGACTGGCGGACAGCTTAGTGCAACAAGCTAGCTCGTGTACCTCAGTGTTGTTCACAACTGCCTTGCATGCTCTACTCTTTCTTTAGTGCAGTCTCCTGAACTCACTATGATGTTCTTGCCTAGCAGGTCGAACTCACCTATGACACCGAATGCAAGATCCACGATGTCGGCACAGACACTAGAACTTAACTCGCACATCAGAGAGCTGTCTACATTTACTTTACTTTGTACTACTTCAGTACACTCTCCTGACTTCAGAGTGGTGTTCTTACTAACCACAATGTTAGCGTTACCTTTGGTATGCATTTCCGCACAGTTTTTTACGTGTTCAGGCACGAGGAATGTTTCACGTTCCATATTAACTCTTTTCGAGTACCTGAAACAAACCTCGGCTCCTCAAGGAACACTCTCCTCAAACGCGTCTGGCTCTAAACCAGTGACGGCCTCGTCCTGTGCGTGCTCCACATTGACCCATTTGTAGAGGTGGCATGCTTTTCTAACCGGTTCACGTTAATCGCGACCTGTCTCTCTTTTGTCGAGAACGATAGCTTTACCTGTGTTGCACTATCACCTTCTGCCTTCTCACCGAAATGTCGAAGCGCTTGAATAACGTTACCTTAGCAACTTCGTATTTCTCGAATTCATCGTCTGAAAGGCGAGCTAACACACAGGCCAGGTCACTCAGAAGAAGGCCTAATAAACCAACATTTCAAAAGTCACGGTCTAGCCCCCACCTGTGTGCAAACACACTCAAAAGACGCGAGAAAACTTTTGATGTTTTCGCCGACTTTGAATGCGCGTAGCTTAGACCGCACATGTTGGACCCGCACATGTTGGCTTTCTCTTTCGAGACCTTCCATCTGATCTCTTTGTTCGCCTTTGCTCTCATGCTCACACTTTTTCTGTTCTCGCTCGCTTGCTTTTTCAGGAATGTCACTTACTCCTCCTTTTACAGCTAAATGCTGTCTCTCAACTTCGAGCTCTAACCTCCTAATTTCGATTTCCTCCGTTACTTTTTCAAACAGTCTCTTCATTTCCTCCTCCTTCAGAGTTTTCTGAACAAGTTCCCAAGCGATTTCTATGCTTTCCACTTTTGTCTATTAATTTCAATAAATCAAACCTTTTCATCGCTTCATCACATTCAAGTTCCAGTTCCTCACACAACAAAACAATTCTGCCTTCCCCAACTTCATAAGGTTTATGGTCACTGCGTTAAAACATTGGCTTTGCCCTCTCAATGATGCTCAAAAACCGCAATTTGCATCCCAACAATTAGACTCCCAGGAATTCAAAATATTAACCCAGAAATTGAAAAGCCTGGCAAATCTCAATGCAAAAACCAAACGCTCACCCGCAATTGCTGTGCCATATCACCAGGTCCAATCCATCTGCTGACCATTGGTTGTTGAGTTCCGATGTCAGCAAGATGCCACCGCTGCCATCCAGTTATTGAAGTCTGAGGTTTTGATCAGAGATCCCTACCACTGCTATCCGCTGCGGAGGTGTTGGGACTTCGCCGTTACCGGCAATGAGGGACTCTGGAGGAAGACGCCGAGCATGAAGAGACTGATGAGGAAAACTGAACAAAGGTTTAGTCTACATATTTACAAGCGAGCATTTCTCACGACTAGGCGAATATCTATATAAAGATGTTGTCCTACATCATGATGATCTCCTCGAAGGCTCTCTCAGGAGCACACTGCTGCTTTTTGTCCTTTCACATTCGTTAGATGCCAGGCCTAGGGAAACGGGGAAAAACATTTTCACTCAATCAGATCATCACTGTTGAGGGTGATTTTGCCGGCACCGCCCCCAACATACACACACACACACACAATCCAAAGCAGGTAGTGGTCGGCCACGCTGTCGCATCGAGGGAATCATGCAGCCAGCAAACGGGATGTAACTAGTCCGTCGTGTTGCTGCTCGGGCTGACCACCCACTCTGTCGAACGGTGGTGGCAGGCCAGGCAACTCCAATGACATGTGCTTGGTCATCTGGCGTTGATTTGAGTGTCTTTGACCAGAGACGCACCGCATGGTGGTCGGAGGTCCGTCTTTGACGGAAACTCGCCGTCGCGACCTCGGTGTACAAAGGCGCCACATGTTGCATTTCCGCGCCGGCACAAGCGACAGCAGAGCTGCGTGGAATAGTTACAACCACGCACCTCTCAATACATGAAAAACAGCCGGGAGTCATCGCGTTCCTCCTTGTCGGTGGCTGCCCTTCCATCTCGGCACCCGCGGCAAAGGCAGGTTCGCCGATCGCAACAACCCGTATATCGAACTCCCGCGTAGCGGGACATCCGCTATATTGTATGCTACTCCGCGCTGAATCCCAGAAAGTGCACTTTTCTTTGCAAATATTGATCAATTTTTGGCCACGTTCTAACAAGTTTCGATCGTGTTAGCATGTAGGTGACTGCCATTGTCTGGCGGTGTTATATCATCGCGCTGGTTGGGTTTGTTGCGCTGTGCTTACGAGTTCACCAATATGTTTGATCTGTGATCTGCAGGTTTAGCACCCAGGCATAGCGTTTTTTTTCAAAAGAATCTATTGCCTTAAGGACACTAAAATGAGAATGCAAAGTGATTTGCATGGTTCGCACTTTCTTGTTTGCTAGCACACTATGGCATGCGAGCTTGAAAAGCATGGTCTTTGAGATCCTCGTGACCATGCATTTTTGCATCAAAGCGGCTGAAAGCAGCGTCTGGCAGCTGCAAAACCCAAGTGACACCTATAATGCCAACTGGTCAACTGGCCGTTTCTGACTGCATCAATACTGAAATCATGACTACCGTTGTCGGTGCCGCGGAAGTGTACCCGTGCGGTAATGAATATGCCAACTTGAACTTCGACGTGTAGCTTTTCCGCGATTGCTGAGGCT
Source organism: Rhipicephalus annulatus (assembly GCA_013436015.1). Classification (NCBI taxonomy): domain Eukaryota; kingdom Metazoa; phylum Arthropoda; class Arachnida; order Ixodida; family Ixodidae; genus Rhipicephalus; species Rhipicephalus annulatus. The sequence continues at coordinate 27,727 of WOVY01002548.1, read as the reverse complement.
CCATGGTGAACCCGAACACACAAACTGGACAAAGCAGAGACGGTGACTCAACCGCCGCAGCACATCTCATACCAAGTGACCACACTAGAGTGACCTAGAATATGGAGAGTGTCCAAAGCGCCGGCTCCCGTGTGGACCTTTTGCGCGGGTGAACTCTCGCGCCTGCCTGGCTGCTGCTGCGCCGGACTCGTGGGCTTTCTGCGCTCGGAAACGCGCGGAAAGAAGGGGCGTCTGCTACGCGCGGTAGTTTTTGCACTGTATTGGCACTCAGGGCGCTTGAAGTATGCTCAACTTTAATAATGAATTGTGGAACGGAGCTCACCCATTGTTAAGAGTTGTGTTAGTGCCTGGGCCAGCAATGGAACGCAAAAACTGGTCTTTGAAAGGACATGAACACGGTCATGTTTTGGTGCTAGAGTTCGAGTACGCTAATTTGGTAGCTGTGCGTGCGGAGAAATGCATAACATGAAAGGAAAGAACAAAAGCAACCTGAATCGCACGGGCAAGCGAGTAATAAGACCATGCATAGAAGAAATGCGAGTAATGAATAAGGTAAATTGCTTTTCAAGTCAGCTGAAATACTTGCGAGCAGTGACCGCTTGGCTCCCCATTTCAGGCTTTTAGTCGCGGTCTCCGGTGGTTTGCAGCCACATACATGTTCTATTAAATAACTTGCTAGCCTTGACTACTACTTTTTAAGAAGAGAGAACACCTAGAAAAGAACATGCCGTGCCACCACAATATTTTTTAACTTATTTCGTTTTAGACCTAGTGTACAGCAACAAAGTTTGCCATGCGTCATATAAGAATGTCAATTAAAACATTCGAAAGAAGACCAGTGCCAGAATAGCACATTTTATTCCATGTTTATGCAATAAATAGGTGATATAGAAAAGTGCCTTAAATATATCAACATCGCATTAAAATAAAGATACCAACAGCAATACTCTTGCTGTGCAAATTAACTTACTGTAACAAAACACGCTCAGCAACTACAGATGTAAAAATGTTCCGTCACTTTAGGAAATTGTTGAAATGCGTATTTGCCACATGCCCTAGCCTGATAAAAATGTTCCGTGCAATAACATATATTTTAAACAGGTATAGCAACTGTATGTTTCGGTGCAATCTGGGGTCACTTATGCACTGCAATGAGAGAATAGCAATGAATTTTATGTTATTCAAAGTAAGGCGGGCAGCCAACTCTTTTGTATTCCATATCGCAGAACTCCGATAGAACGCTGGTGTAAGCAAGTAGGGTCGCTCCAAGGAGAAGTGCTCTTCTCACAGAGCCTCTTTGCTTGGAAAACGGATTGATGTTTGCCGAGATAGCACGTGCGCCAACGATTGCCACCGCTCCCTTGATATCATAGTTCACCGCTGCTACTCGGGCCACCCCCACACAAAGTGCTGGCAGGAGCAGCCACACCTCTAACAACGACTTGTGGCGGCTCAGCTGCTAAATAGTTTTCTACCATCGGAAGGTGGCATGGTTGAATCTAGGTAGCAGGGACTTTGTGTAAAGGAATCAATGTACGAAGATGCTTGTGTACAACTTTGTGCCCCTGCAAGTGGGCTCCCCACAACTGGCATGTGCTCACATCATGTGTCACTTGTAAAAATTTGTGCTAATTAAAGGACACTTCATTTGGTAAATCCTGTCAAACAGGGTAATAAATCTAAAGGTGAGTGCATGCAATGTATGCTTCTTAAGATGGGGATGGCTTGTGTTGCAACAATTTTCCTTGCGCTCTGAACTCATTTTGATTTCAATAAGCTTCTATATAGAGTGGCCATGTGAAGCAGCAAAGCACATTAACAGTGAAGTAATCATCGTAAGGTGAAGCACGCTACCCATGGCCTTTTGTTGTCAAAAGGGTGACTGCCATCCTGCTTTAAGAATGTGAAGGGCTTCCCAATTTAATTGCCGTGTTGCATGAGAAAGCGTGGATAAAAATAAGCTTGATTTTACAGCCATGGCACTGCATTGGTGAAACAAACATGTAACTTCACGCTTTTCATGATCTTATGCCACGGTCCAAAATAGGCAAAGTATTTGGCTAACTTTCAGATAGGTTTGTTCTCTATTTCGTGCTATAACTGAGTCTTCTCCTATTTTGTAGGAGCTATCTCACGCTTGAGGAAGAAACAGACACAGTACATGCAGTATTAAATGAACACAAGGGTGTTTCTCAGCACCTGTTACACAACTGCTAGCCTACGAGCTGAATCTTACAAATGAATACTGTGACACGGCAAATAATACACTAAATTACCAGTACAGTCGAGCCCCTTTAGAAGAGACCCTGATGTAAGGGACAAATGGGTATAAGAGACACCAGTGTGCCTACATTGAAATACGTGTCAATAAGGGATCTTATACGTGGTGCCCTGCTTATAGAAGGCACCTCATATAAAACAAGAATTGCTTTCTGGTGCATGCTTTTCACAAAGAGGTTAAACTGTATGACACACACCCGAGCACATTGTGCATAAGGTAACACGATTGTTGTATCACCAGGTATTACTTGCTCTGGTGCATCTTCAGGCCATCTGGTTCAAAGCAACTGCTGCTGTTGGCTTTCGACCCAGCTGCCAAGTGTTGCGAGCATGATTCATGTAGCCATTGGTTTGAAAGCAGCTTCACAGACTACAGGCATCTCCATTGCCTGAAATCTCTCAATTGCATTCCTGTGAAGTGATAAAGATAATGTGCAGAGGACAGCCAGCCGTGGATGACATCCCTACCTCTTTGTACACTCAAATCACTTTGATATAACAGTGCAGTATCAGAAAGGAAATTAGCTATTAGCTCTTCGCCTACGTGGTATGATGTTCAGTATGGCTCACGAAGATACTGGCTGTAGCTGAGACAAGTTCACATGAACTACGCTGCCGTTAGTGCCTCGTAGTGAAGTTGGCGCACAGTATGCACTGGTGGCATAAGGGAAAATTGACTTTACGGCAGTGGTTACCTTCACAAGTTCAAAATAGTGCCTGTTCTCATCTGTCCTTGCTTGCGATTTTCGTCAATGGCTTTTGTTCTACTAGCTTCAAACATCATTTTCATTCTAGTAATGCAGACAGCCAGCAGTCATATGTGACAGTGTTGCGTGTGTGTAATCTGCCGGTGGTACTATGATAACTAACTTAAATGGTAAGTTTATGTCATTTACATTCCAGCATTGCATTGCATCGCAGTGTTATTTTTTCTAATTTATCCAGTATTTGGTTTATTGCATCAATTCTGACATCAATACCTTTTCAGCAATGTAGGATATTTCACACCAAAAACAAACTTGGCTTGGCATTTCAGATTGCATAATGATATATTTTGAGGCATTTATAGATAATAGCTGTAGTGTTCGTCTGTTTGGAAGGATTCCTATCCTGTGTTCACCTCAGCATTTTCCCAATGAAATACCAAGGATCTCATTGAAAGACTAGTCTGCTATGTTCCGGTCTGAATTGCAAACTAGGTGAGCTACACGAAATCTTATGTTGCAGTGATCCAATTTGAGGCAATATTAAAGAGGATCTGTGGGCACAAAAGTAGGAACATGCAACATGGTTGCTGCTTTTCTTAGGACATGAAGACAAACTTGTGAGCAAATAGTGAAGAATGTGATTTATGTGGTTTTGTGGCAAATATAACTGAAGGATGCTGTAATCAGTTGTATGGAAACCTTGTTCATGACTTGCAATGTCATCATAAGTGAGTACATGCACAATGAATAGTAATGTTCTGACCCAGTATCTGAAAGCAAGCCATGTCATGGTGTATTAGTCAAGCTTATGCATTCTTCTGCAGAAATTTCTTTGACAACTTAGCTTTATGTTTGGAAGACACTTAGGCACTTAAAAACTTGAATCTAAAGTAACTTTAGTGACAATGAAGGTGTGCTTGTCTGCATGGCCTCTCTTGAGAATAACATCAATGTTCTTGTAAACGATGTGCAAAGCTGATTGTAATCACGAAATTGTTGTGGCAAAGAGATGGCTTTGACACCTAGTTTGTTGTGGCATGTTTTATGAGTATAAATACAAACATGTTGATCTGATGATATAATGGCCACTTTCAATGCATTAGAAAGATATGTCAAAAATATTATCTCAGGATTTACGCCCGAAAACTACAATGTGATTATGATAGACACCGTAGTGGAGGGCTCTGGAAGCTTGAACCATCTGGTGTTCTTGAACATGCTCTGACATCGCACTGTACACTGGTTTCTAGCATTTCACCTCCATTGAAATACCCTACATCGCTGCGGCTGGGATCGAACCCGCGACCTTTTGGTCAGCAGCCTAACCACTACACCACCACATCAGGCTTGAAAAATTTGTGATGAGTAGATTCAGCTCAAGTTCTTTTAATATATCGTAGGCCAAAAAAAAAAAAAGGTTGGGGAAATCTTAATTGACTTATCTTGAATGCTTTTGTGGGTGCACGTTAAAGAACCCCAGGTGGTCAAAATTTCCGGAGCCCTCCACTACGGCGTCTCTCAAATCATATGGTGGTTTTGGGACGTTAAACCCCACAAATCAATGAATGCTTTTGTTTCGAATAGGATGTTTTCAGGGAAATCAATGCTGAGTTACATATCAGAACTGTGGGGCTAGTCAATAAAAAACGTGGCACCTCCTTCAACAGGCTCGTCAATGACTCGTTTATATGGCTTGTAAGCGGGACTTGTTGCTTTTATGAACAAACCAACTTGGAAACTTTGTGCAAAGCTTGAAGTGTGGTGGTTGAGCAGCTTCCCTGATAATATTCTTTCAAATGTTATAGCTCGAGATTGTATGTATGCAGTTCGGTTAGTGCACTTTCTTGTTACTTGTGGCACCATTCACTGCACATAGTATAAGGTGGATTTATCACATGTTTGCTTCTGCATCAAAGTCCAAAAGTGGGTTTTCATTGCCTCGTTGCCATTCTTTGATGTTCCTTTGAAATTTATTTTTGTAATGTGTTACCACCTATAATATATAATATAGACACCAGCCTTGTGGAAGCAATAATTAATTTTTAAAGTAAATGTGTTCGTGCTAGAAGTTCTATGTTATATGTAACAATGTTTTCTTGCGTACAACGCAAACAGTATTTACTTAAACTGAGAGCTTATGCTAGGGTGTGGGTTTTACACAAACTTCTGTGTGCAAGTTGACTTCACAGATAATGCTAGAAGGGTGGCTCTGTGGAAATACACGGGATATGTTAAAAAATTTTATTTTAGATGGCTTGTAGTTGGGATTGCAGATTAAGTGCGGGGCAGTTTATGGGAGTAAGAAATACAAGTGCACACTTTGTAGGTTGCATTAATGCATTGAGAAGCAGTCTGAAAAGTGTAGCTTTCTTTTGATGACCAATATCTAGTACATATTCCAAATGTATTTGAATGGTTCCCTCAGAGCGTAAGACTCCGGCTCGGTCGGCTCGGTGCACGTTTTCCCGTTATGACGTCAAAGTGAGAGATCTGGCCTCAGGAGGCTCACTGTGACATCAGCCACCGCATCTTCAGATCTTTGAGCCACCGCTGGCCTCGGTGCATATGCTGCGTCAAAGCGCAGCACTGTGGGTTTGTTGCAACAGTGTTGGCCTTTCCTAGTATTGTTTTTTCTTTTCATTTTGTTCTGTAAACTGTCTCGTGACCTGGGAGAGTATCTTTCGGATTCCTGCAAGTCCACCTTGTCATGAATATTGCTACTTTCAATGTTTGTGCCTTCATAGACATCGAATCTACTGTTTTTTTTTTTTGCTTTGAAGAAACAGCTGGTACACATTTTGTAGTCTGTTTTATTATCAAGTTCTGTATTTGTGTCTGAAATGCAAAACTTGTCACATGAAAGGAATGAGCCCGTATGGACATTTACGTAAAAAAAAAGAACATTAAAGCATCAAGTGTATTTTTGCACACACTTGAAAAATGAGGACACACAAACCACTGTGTTCATGTTTTTCAAGTGCGTCTTAAAATACAGTATGCGATTCAAACTAGCCCAAGAAACAGCATGTTTTTCTGATGCCACTGTAATTTTCATATTGAATGGTTATGGCTTCTTACACTGAGTCAAGCTGGATATACATATGTTGTTAGTGCCTCGTATTAAAAAGAGCCACTGTTGTGCATGCTTTTAAGATCGGACATTGAAGGGTTGCTAATGATCTCTCTCTAATGAAGAAACTCTTTCGAAATGCCATAAGGACTGTTATTGTATAGAGAATATGATTGGTAAGTCATAAAACACACAAATAAGTTAATGTGCCACAATTTCATTGCGATGTCATATATTTTAATAGCATGCTGTTGGATCGACATAAATATCTGTAAAAATGAATTAGGAATTGTTTAACTTCAGCCTCAAACTTTATATCACATGTTTCATGAGATTTTTTTCAAGACGATGTGGTTGAAACACTTTCAAAATGCCCTAAAGTGGCAATGGTACTGCTGTTAGATCTACCGATCATGATACCCCGACATTTAGGTGTTGGGTTTTAGTGCGAAATGGAATAATGCAACATATTCTTATTTACTTTTCAAAGAAAAAACTATTGTTAAAATAATGACAGTAGAATTACCAAACGAAAGTTTTCTGTTTATAAGAATTTTTAATTTTACTTTGGTGTCTTTTTGGGTCATCTTATTATGTAAAAAAACATTGTTCTAGAAATCTGATCAGTTTCAGGTACTATGAAACACGCAAATGATCTCACTAAAGAAATGCTAAACTGGTTTTTACACAATTTATCACATTTAAAAAAAAAACCTTGGTTCTCCCAATCGCTAGAAGCCAAACATTTTATGTAAAGCCTCATGCTGTTCTCTGACATATTTTGCCGAATTCGAGAACCTGATAAAATAAAAAAATGGAGTGCCATGTTTGCAAACTTCATAGTTTTGCATCAGAAGCAAGTTTCAGTTTTATAGATAAATTACTTCAAGGCTAGCAAATTACTTTAAGGCTTTGTATAACTGCATCAGTCTTGTCTAATTTATACTTCCTAAAGATTGATCCTGTCTTTTGGAACTTTCTGATCATTTCGCCAAAGTTAATTCGTGCTTTAGGTATCTTCATAATCCTTTCAACTGCAGCAGCTGCACTCTTCAGTTATTCAAGCTTTTTTTATCTGAGCAAAAGTATGTGATGCTTCGTTTTCTTAAACTTCCTTCATGAATCCCAATAGTTAAAAAAAAAACAGTGGCCATAGTTGAGGACCTGCTTCACGCAGTCAACAGGCGTTGACCTCTTGTCGTTAGTACGAAAAAAAAAAGATTAATCAAAATGGCTTCATCACACATTGAACATCAACATTTTTTTATTCCAACATAATTATATTGAATCTCATAAAGCTAAAGCTCATGCCTAAGATTTGTCAGTCTGCTTGTGGGTTTCACACTTATATATTCATGTTTTATATTAGGGTATCAACTCTGTGCTGTTATTAAATAAATATGCCTTCTAAATGAATTGGAGGCCAATCGACCAACCCATACTTTTTTTTACTTAGGCCAGTGTTGAAATTATAAGCTGTATTTTTAGATACATGTCGTGGAATCATTCACCAAAAAGAAGAGACACCAAAAGATACGTTTTGATTAAAAGGCATGAAGATAACTATTGTTACCACAGCATTTTTTAAAAATACAAGTAAAATTGCAATACTAATATATATATACCTAAGTATGGCATGAAGCGTATCATTATTATATGGTACAACTTCAGAGTCCTGCATCACACTAAAGTGAATATCATAATGTTCATACACAGGTAATCACGCATGTGCAGGCCACAGAAAATAAACAAAAATTTACATTGTAGTAGTAGACAAAACAAATAAAATTACAAGCTTTCCGACATGAATGATTTTATTGTTTGTTTGTTTCAGGGTGGAATTGCGAGGAACACCGTGAAGGTAATCACAGCTGTCAAAAACGTCAACTTGTCACGGCACATCAAGGAAATCAAGCTTCCAGATTTTTCTACCCTTGGTCATGTAAAGCTCTAAGGATCACCAATGTCTATGCATCAGACATTGGTGACATTGACTATGCCAATTTTTTTACTAGATGTTATTTTGGTTTTCAAAATTGGCTTGCCTGTTACTAATATCATTTAAGAAGCTAGAGTACATGGTATATTCACTACTCAGGGCTGTTGATAATGAAACTTGCTACAATGCTCAGGTGAAAAGAGATTTTTTTTATCTAGTTAAACACTAAAATCCTAAGCAGGACTTTATACTCAAGATTCTTAGTTCCTGCTATATTGAATGATCAAACTTGGTGATTGTGAACATGACAAGAAATATTGATCACAAGTACTTAACGAGGACTACTGACTTTCACAAAGGCACCACTCAAATAGTCACCACAGCTGTGCTTTTATTGTAAGAACAAGCTGCCAACATTGGCATTGATTCACACATGTATGTTGGTTCCCATAAAGTTTTTCTTATTGCTACACTGGAATACCTGAGGCATAATGTACTTCATAGGGTAGCCAATGTGGGTTGGAAAGAGTGCAGCCTCACTCAAGATACGAGAAATAGATAGTAGCTGGCTACGCCCCTTAACATCAAGGTCCCACAGGCAGTGTCCTCAGCAAATAATACCGCAGGTAAGCACATGCGAAATTCTGGAGGTAATGTTGCACACAAGCACTCTGTATTGTTTCCTCTGTTATGATAACATATGCACAATGCTTTCTGAAAGTGCATCGCAGACATTTGAAAGGGACCATGAACCATGTTTGTCTTGAGCACAGGGCTATTTTGTATCTAGTGTAATTTCATTATGTTGGAAAAAAGAGAGCTGATTCAAATGATGAACAGGAGAACATACCAAACCAAGTGCTCTTTTTGACCATTTTTCGTAGCACTACACTTTTTACTTGGGAAGTGCAATGTTAAAAGTGTGCAATAGTATCGCTGTGTAATGTGACTAGGCATCCACATTGTGAGAAGCTGCAGTTTTTGCAGCTCTGTACTACAGCTTGTAAAATTATATGCATTGCTCGTGTTTCTCAAGGTGGCCCTGAAGCACGTCTTGAACAAGGTCAGAAAATGCTGATCAGCAGTTGTGACTCCTCTGAATGAATGAGCCAAAGATTATGGTAGGAAAATTACAATTAACTTCAAAAGTCAGCTAGAAATCCCTCACTCACCTCTTGACAGACACAGCCATTGGGTGGTTTGAGCACTGCAAGCTGCATGGCCGTGCAGCCACCACAGAATGCCGCGATAGGCCCAAGCTATGCTCTCAGCGCTAGAATTACACGCAATGCCGAATTACACCACTGTGCTAGCTCAAATCACGCTGAGAACGAGCTGTGCATTCAGAAAGACGAAAGAAAGAGCTCAAATTTATGATGCACGCTGACGTGTGGACATGGCCTCTTGCCTTGGAGCAATCAAGGCATGCGACAAGTTCCTGTAACTCTGCTCATACTCTAGGACCTTTAAAAGCATTTTTGGCTGTTGATTCATGGGTCAATACCCCCTGATAGTAAGCTTATTGAATGATAACTTGGAAAACTATTCCTGGGCCCTTTAATGTTAAGTATAAACTGTGTAGAAAGTATACTTAATAAATTGTTTTTTTCTTACCTCATCACTGTGCCAGAAGATTCTGGAGTCAGTCATATAGTTTTAAGCCTACATACTGCCCTTAGCTCTAGTGCTGTCCTTTACCGAGGTTTTGCCTGATATACAAGGTTCACATCATTGCAGATTATGGCAAGAGCAATAGGGAGTGAAGGACTTTACTTCAAGGTGATATTGAGATGTTTCTAGCTTTCATTTTATCTTTTTTCTGTGTTTTTATTGATAGCGTAGTTTGATTTTGCGAGTGTTTGTTTTCTTCAGTGAACTCTACTGGCATGTCACGTCCTTTCTCGGGAAGTTGTTTGTAGAGTACCGCATATATCGTGATGGAGCTGGTTAGAGAATTTTGGTGTGTGAACAAGTGCCAGCTTTAGCTGAATGAGTGTTGCAGGTGGAGAAATTCAACACTACTTAATTGTTGCTGCCTGCGAAACGGCCTGTAGAAAGTACTAACACTACTCGTATCTGTTTAGAGAAAGTGTTACCTACTTAACGCCGATTGGTTTCAAGGCAGTGAGCTTACCTTGAAAACTAACGGCAGCAGAATCAGCTCAGAATTGTATGCTTTTGATAAAGTTGCAGCTAGATTACTTTAGGCAAGTTGTTGTCATATTTCTGCTGCCATTATATTTTTTGGACAGCATGGTCTGCTGTTTGTTAGACCAACTGCGTAGCTCAGCATAAAATGCAGCATATATTTCACACAAAATGTCGCTGACATTTTTTTTGTCAAGTGTTCATTTATCTTGCCATATGAGCCACTTGTGGTGGTGACGTTAAACTACCAAGTCAGAAATTTTTGAGGAGGCAGGGAGGAGGGGAAGGGTTGACCCTACTGAGTTGATATATGTTCATGCATGTGTGTGCGTGTATACATATATACTCGTGCAAAACTGAACACTTTGGAGAGGTCAGGGTTTGAACCCTCCCTATCTCCCCCCCCCCAGGCTACACCACTGAAGTTACGATTACAGTGGAATATACTAATTGTAATTAGCGGTGCACACTTTGGTACGTACTGCTGTGTCGTGTCATGCAATATTTGTTGGTGCAAGGTTGTTGTAGTTTTTTGCCATTACTTCTTATCAACATGCTGCATGATGCTTTTGGAGAGAGTAGGAGAGGTTTTTAGTGAATGGCCTTTTTTTAATTGCCAGCTGTTATTGTCAAGGGATACCCTGTTTCTTTGAACAAATTCAGTGATGTCTTACCCAATTTTGTGAAGAAGTCTGATTAGCAAAACTTCTAAATTTAATGAGAGATATAAAGAAAACTAGGTGATATTAGATAATTAATTGATTCCTAAAAACTTATTTCTAAAGTGATATGCAATAGGCTGTGGGTAACTATTTTAGTAAAGCAAAGGTAAGGTCTGTTTACATTCATTGGTTCACAGAATGTTGCTTAAAACCAGACTTGCAGTGGAAATCAACTCTGTGGTAATCATGTTTGTTCTGAGAGTAATGAAACACATTCGTATAGAGTGCTTTTTTTTTTGCTGAAAGATCAGAGCACAACTTTGCAGTTCTGTAAATGTTAAAGAATGTAAGCTTTTGAAGATATTATGAACAGTGCTTTAAAATAGTGTAGAGAAGACAGATTCGTGAGATGCCTTGCAGTCAGGTGTTTTTAATGAATGACGGGGATTTTATTGCATGGAGTGCCTTACTTGATGCATTTTCTCAGTGACCGCTGGCTCCATTAGATACTGCAATTTAATCTCTTCCCTACTGAGCTTTTGTCCAGAAATTATACATCGCAAATGCATGCTTTGACAAAGTGGCTGACTGGGCTAGTTGGTTTAGCATACTTGAGGTGTATTTTTTCGCACTGTAAACCTCAAGCATGCTTTGAGCCTGCTTTTTATTTCTTTACTGCACCGTCTGTTCGAGCAAAGAAGAACTCAACAAAGTGCACTAGAGTAGCTATATTGCGTGAACGAGCCCAGCTCGTCCTCAATGCGGAAAGGGTGAGATGACTAAACAATACTAGCAACATGCGTACGTTATGAGCTAATATCCTTCACAATAATTTTGTTTTGAATAGTATTTGTAAAATTTCAAGCGGGTATTGTCGATTGGAATATGAATGAAATGGCAGTTACTGTTCTATTCCTATCTGATAATTGAAATGCTCACGCACCTCCAAACGTTATTTGTTTTAGCCTTTTGTAGTGTTGTCATAAGTGTACAGGTAGGTGACTCTGTTACAACAGCTGACGACATGCTAACAAATTATCGAAAGCACCATCGACGCCACCTCCTGGTAAACATGGGCACAATCACGAATGGCAAAAAAATGCCATGAAGACCCAGCGCATGTTCGTCTTATCAAAAACATGGCTTTTTTTTTTTTTGTTGCGTGGTTTGAGGCAGACATGTTCCAAGGTAATGCAGTTATGCGATCATTGCATTGCCGAAAGTGCGTAGTGCGTGCATTCGGTGATCCGGAATTTGAAAAAAGGTGCTCAACTCTTTTTAGTACTTATGGTATTATTGTTTCAAATATTTTTATTAAAGCAGGCTGGAAACTGGCCTCCAGATGAGATGGAATCTGTAGGAAGTGTGTATGAAGCAAAGAAGAGCGTAAGGAGAGAAATGTAACACAAAAAGAATGACTGGGAAGGATAGCTAGATACTAAGGGCACCTTGAAAGCACAGATAGAGCTAGTACTTTAAAAAACTTTAGTAAAAATTTTGCCGGACACAGGTGCAAAGAAAAAGAAATTGGCAAATTAGTGATACAAGCTCATAAAAATAGTGGCGATTGTCTCGCCTGTATAGAAAAACAGACTGACTCAGTCTTATTGTGCTATAGGATACTTTGTTTTAAACTTGTAATTGAAGCCTGTGTACATTAAGAAAACTAAAAAGAACTTTCTGTGCTAGAGGACAGTGGTAGGGAAACACGTCCTAAATGGACACAATTTCATGGCAAGTTGCAAGCTTTGGGCTTTTGGTATGTACACCTGTGCACTCGCTGATGGTGCCTGTCGTTATCAGCAGACAGTGCACATAATGCGAAGTGTACTGCTTTGGGCAATACCACTTTGCCCTGTTCCCACATTCGTGGCTAATGTGTGCTGTTGTCATTCCATTTAGTTATGCTATGTGCTGTTTTTTTAGTGTCAACATCTACAAACGAAGTTAGTTGGCACTTGATTAAGATGCATTATACATTTTCAAAAATCGTTTGCCCACTAGACTGTAAGCTTCCTACACTATAATGCTTGTCATTTTTGTGCATCGTCTTTCTCGCATAGATAAGAAAGGTGCTCATAACAGGAAAATTCCAGATGGCTAGCTTTGAATGAGAACTGTGTACAGTTGAAGCTAAATATTATGAATGCAGATATTTCAAATATTATTGAATATAACCTATTATTAGCACTCGTATAATCAATCATAATTTTTCATCAAGTAAATAAATTTTAAGAAAAGTGCGTGTAGAAAACAACCAGCATGTCATTTTAAGAAGACTGAACTACTGTAGAACTACTGTGTACTTGTGTTCGTACAGGCGTAACCTTCATGTCTGTAACAGAAAGTAAATGTCCAGTCAGTTCACTGAAAAAGCAAACCAGAGTGCACATAAAATACATTGTTAATGCAGTGGCTCATGAACAGTAGAGCAATGAAAATTTAAGTGTGAGAAAAGATGTATTTATATCAAACTTGCACACCACTTAATTACCATTTATGTGCAACTGTGATTCGTCAGGCTTGTTTAACCCCTGTATTCTCACACAAGCTTCAATCAGTGCATCTCTCACTCAGTCAAGCTGAGCCCAGTGCCAGCATTTGTCTGAATATTACGGCACGCATCTTTAGGATTGCTGGGGTGCGTTGATAAAGTTGAGTGACCACTTCTGTCAAAGTCAGGCATTGCCGTCAACTTCATAGAGTGTAGGAATGAGTGTAGAAATGTGAAGCACTGTGTGTTTTGAATGCGGGGGTGTTCCTGTGCCAAAGAGCATGCTAAGTCACCTAATATTTCTTGGTTGCTGTCCCTGAACACCTTTGTACCTGACACTGACAACTTTACCAATTTTCGAAGTACTCTTTGAATCCCTCATTATGCACAATAATGTTAAGGAGAGGGTTACTTGTGCATAAATACGTATTTTCTGAAGTGCGGTGTATTTACACATTTTGATATGGAATAAAGTTTTTTCTAACAGAATGTTATTCTTGCCATTCAATACGTATAGCTGACATGCATGCTGCCCAATGAGCTCGTGTCTCCTTGCAATGTGCTCTCATTTGCATATGCAAGAAATGCAGTCCAGTCTCCAACCAACCATTCGAGAGTGCCAGATACTCTACAAGGCAGTCATCATAATAAAATAAAATGGTAATCAGTCTTTAACTTTGTCGCTAAATGCCTGATTCTATAAGGGTCTAACGGAAAACTTTTCATTGTCCTATGACAAAATGCTAGGTTGCCACAGAGAGGGCTCAGGTTTGAACTCCAGTTTATCTTGATTATTTTTCACTATTTCGTTTTTTTTATTTTGGGTGTAGCAGTTACGGACACTGGTGGCATCAACAAAAAACTATGACACCAAAAAAGAAAAAAATTCCGCCATATCCACGAAGTGAATGATGATGAGTGGGCGAAGCTCCGGAGGTAAACCTGGTAAACCATGAATCCTCTGTACATTTTGCCCACTCGATTTTATTACATCGCTCCCCCTAGCGTACGTCGCCGCAGTAAATCGAACAATTGCCTTCAACCAATGACACGCGCCATATGTGACATCATTCCTATTTTATAAGATCTCGCGTCTTTCATCAACTACAAGTACCGCTTTCTAGTTTATAACATCTTGCATCTTTTCATCATCAGCTACAAGTACCACCATCTAGTAAACACTACAAGAACTAAACGAGAGGTGGCTACATACAGGAGACGGTACCGCCATCTAGTGAACACTGCAAGAACTAAACTAGAGGTGGCTACATACAGGGGACGGTACCGCCATCTAGTGAACACTGCAAGAACTAAACTAGAGGTGGCTACATACAGGGTACAGGGGACGCACAGCCCACGCCCGAAGGAGCTTCGCCCCTAAAAAAGACCACCAGGCCTGCGTGGAACGTGCAGCACTGTCATGGCGAAAAGTAGGAGAGCGGCCTGTCTTTTTCTATTGCGATGGCAATTATAAGGACACTCTCAGCTGGATTTTGCCGCCGGCGTCGCCGTTACTCACTGTATATGTATAGATATTTATGTATATGTAAACACAAGAAAGAAAAGTAATGAAGAAAAAGACTCCTGCACCGGAACCGAACGTAAGACCTCCGGGTCCTGGATGTGAGGCGCTAACTACTGAGCCCGCGAGGAGCACCTCATCGAGTGTTCAAACAGCAAGCTATTTATATTTACCAGTGCCACTGTTGACGGGCATCTCCGAAAGGGGGGGGGGGGTGACTATCGTGTTCGCAGCATTACCAGCAAGATGGCGCAATCAGCGTGCGTCGCCACATCGTCCCGACGGGAAGGGGCGCGCTCTCATCTCTCACGCGTACTTTGCCCTGCGCAGAAGAGGAGGATGGACTCTCTGAGCACCCCTAAGTGCCAATCACTGGCACGCGTATGCTCGAGCCTACGCGTCAAAAGTGTCAAATGCGCCTCTCGGCGTTGTCTTCGGAGGGGCATATGCAACGAGGCACGAGGGATCAAGCCAGGCTTGATATTTTCGCCTACGTCACTACGTGTACGGCGGCGCCAACTAACCAGAGGCCTCGATGCCCTTGAATGCTGTGCCTAATGGCCGCCACTTCGAAGGCACGGCAGAGTGCTGGGAGCAAGCACGGAAACTACTCCAAACGTTCCTAAATGACCAATGACCACTTCATCATCTAGAATGACAACGACACAACAAATGACTGCGAGTGCTACCAGCATGACGTGGTTTCGTGCGAGTTCGAGCGACGCCTATAGAGCGATAGTCGGCCAGGTGAAAACATCGTACAGACTACTGGAGCATGTAGGTGTTCCACTGCTTTGATCTGTAACTTTCTGTGCTAAAAACGAGTGTAAACAAGCTTCGAAGGTTGGATGCTTTGAGCGGGAGCCCTCGCCTACCGCGAACTCGGTTCAGAGCGGTGTCATCTGCACTCAACGTAGGCATCTACCGTCTAGCTCGTATGAACCAGCTCATGTGAGAAACATTAGTTGAAAAAAAAAAATCGACGGTAGTTTGTGTCGCAACCTAGACTCTATATACGATGCCCAAAAGATCGCGTGATGCCTACGGAGGAGTATTTATCCGCACTGTGTTTGTTTTCACCGTTAGTATTTATCATTGCTGAAAGCGAACCTTGCACAAGCCAACATATTACGGCGATGGGAAAAGGTAGGTAACTACATGAGTGTATTTGCGGATTGTACGACGCTGAAACATTCGTTAGCTTCGATGCAAATCGTTTGCGTGTGTTGTCAAGCTAACAAAAGCGTGCGCTAGGTGGTAGCAGTGTGATATGATTTCATGCCGTGTACCAGCGACGCTGACACATTCAGCTGTCAGCGGTCTCATTTCCATGCATGCATAAGATTGAAACTTGAACGGGCATTGCTGTGGTGATCGAAAAAGAAAGTTGCTTGATTAGGTGCTGCTGGTGTTACCTGCTGTTTCACCTCTTGATTCTTGTTCTGCTTCTCTGCCACTCTCGGTAGCACATACGTTGTTTGGCAGCATTCTAACGCACACATTCTCTCTAGTTCATTCTGATACTCATAGCTAGGCAGTCAGTGACGCTTCTCCATGGTTTTACAGTTTACTATAATATAACACGTGTTGTGTTTACTACTGTACAGATAATTAGCTGTGTACTTTATGACTGAGGAGCACCTGATTTGAAATCAGCTACTCGATAACACGATAGTTGGAAGAGAGGAGTGTATCACCACATGTATGTACGGAATTAAATAAAGTGCACTACTACTGTACTTTTCAAACTGTCCTGTAAAGGCTCGTGAACTGCAAATTCTTGAAATAACTGAACGTAGGCGATGCTCTCGTAAGGAAGCAGTACCTGAAATTCAAGCACGAAATTAGATTATGGTAGCATTACAGCCCGTTATACCAGATATGGAAGTGTCACTCTCTGCTTCTATTGTGGAAGCAATCGATAAAGCAACGGAAACGGCAATGAAACGCCTAGCTGGAAGCCTATTTGAAATTCACCCATATACTTACGAACCAGATGGCCCACTTATTGGGCACAGCTGAAAATCTCGACCCACCTACTCAGAACAGCGGAAGTAAAGGACCTTTAAAAGAGGTAGTCTCTGATACCTCGTCACAGGGTACTAAAGTCGAGAGTACTTCTGTTAAACTCACTGTGGGTCAAAGCGAAGCTGCCGGGGAAGACATGTCGGAATCAGATGAAATGTAGATGGACCCCGATCACTGAAGCGCTCAAGATCCCCTTTGAGAAAAAAAGGTACTCAACCTAGCCCCTCAAAGTCCAAGAAATACCAAAAGGACAGCCCATCGAAAGCCGTCTTTCTAAAAGAATTTATTTTAAATAAGGCAGTGGTTGAGACTTTTTGGCCTAACCATAGGGTCACCATAAATTCTTCACTGGAATTGCCAATCACTTCATTCAGCAGTAACCGATTTATCATTCTTAGCATCGAAATTCAATCCAGATATAATTGCATTACAAGAAACCCGGCTTTCAACACACCAGACCTTTCAATTAAATAGATATAAATCTTTCCGTCTGGATCGTCCATCGAAAAATAGAGGTCTGGCATTTTTAATATTATCAAAATAATTCTAAAGGCTAAAACTGCGTATAAGCATATGTCACTGGAAAGTGAAATTTTCGCTTTAGAAACCATTTTGACAGGTTGCCTGCTTTTCTTACTAGTCAATGCATACTTCCCTACAGGAATTCTAGACACGCGAAGTTTGGACGTTGCACTGACATCTCATTGTAGAGATGAAATTCTGGTGGGAGATTTCATTTCCCACCATACCTGTTGGGGTTTTCGAACCGATGGTTGTGGTAAATTATTGTGGGAATGGACAGCACATAACGATTTATCGTACCTCCATTCTCGAACACCTACTTTCATTAGTGGCATGTCTCGCTCAGCATTAGATTTAAGTTTTGTTAGTTCTTCCCTCAATAGTTCGTTATGGACGGTCTTGGAATGTGCTACCAACAGCGATCACTTGCCAGTAATATTTGATATTGTTTGTCCTACAACACCATCATGCAGTCAGAACCGACTATGTATAAATTATAATAAATTTAAACAAGGTCTAGAATCTGCGTTGACCATTCATTCTAAAGAGACAGAAGACACAAAAGTTATGAGACTATGGGCGTTGCTTAAAAGAACCAATAAAAAAGATGAGTTCGTAGTTAAGTCTGCAAACAGCATAAGTCACAGTCCGTGGTGGAATCCTGAATGTGCACGGGATTACCGACGACCGGCCGCGTGGAAGGAACTTTTGTATAATCATTGTCCACGTAAGTAGTGCAGCGATGGCGTAGTGGTTAGAGCATCCGCCTCGCATGCAAAAGGTCCGTGGTTCAAATCCCGGTGCCGCGCAGTTCTCAACCGGATAAAAAAAATCCGCGTGGTGATGCAACTGCATTAGGAAGCCTAGGGTGCGGCCTCACCGGTAACCACCGCCGAGAACGCACTCCCTCACCAGAGAATTGGCCACCCTGGTGCAGTATCTGGCCACTACCTCCCACATGCATATGTCAGTTAACTCACGGCCCTCAGTCCCCAACAGCTGCGAAGCAACTGACCAAGGCGGCGGTCAGATCTGCAACGCAGCAGAGGGTGCTAAGAATCTCTGGATCCGGGCAGGCCGCCATTGGAACCTGAACTTTCCAACGTTTAACGCGAGAACCTTATCTAGTGGGGGAAGCCTAGCTGTACTATTCGAGGAGCTAGAGGGTGTTAAATGGGATATAATAGGGCTCAATGAGGTAAGGAGGACAGATGAGGCTTATACGGTGCTACAAAATGGGCCCGTCCTTTGCTATCGGGGCTTGGCTGGCAGAAAAGAACTGGGAGTGGGGCTCCTAATTCACAGAAACATAGCTGGCAACATGGAGGAACACTATGGCATTAATGAAAGGGTGGCAGGTATCGTAATTAAACTGAATACAAGATGAAGGTGGTACAGGCTAACGCACCTACATCCAGCCATGATGACACTTCAGTTGAAAGCTTCTATGAAGACGTGGAATCGGCAATGAGTAAGGTAAAAACACAGTATACTATACTGATGGGAGACTTTAATTCAAAGGTAGGGAAGAAGCAGGCTGGAGACCAGGCAGAAGGAGACTATTTCATCGGTACTAGAAACGCCAGAGGAGAGCTACTAGTAGAATTCGCAGAACGCAATAATTTACGGATTTTGAATACCTTCTACCGAAAACGAGGAAACCGTAAGTGGACATGGAGGAGCCCTAATGGCGAAAATAAGAACGAAATAGGCTTTATAATGAGTGCAACACTCAGGCATCGTGCAGGATGTGGAAGAGGTTGGCAAGGTACGATGCAGTGACTACTGAATGGTACGGTCTCGAAATCGCCTAGACTTGAAAAAGGAACAACAGAAACTGATACGCAAGAAGCCAATCCTGTGATTTCTCAGTGCTAGCTCAATTACTCAATTAATGAGCTAGCGCTGAGAGGTAAAGTACAGGAATTCAGAGTCTCGCTTCAGAACAGGTACTCGGCTCTTAGTGAGGAGTCCAACCTTAGCATAGATAGAACGAATGATAATCTGACGAGTATCATTACGGAGTGTGCAGTGGAAGTTGGAGGCAGGGTAGTTAGACAGGACGCTAGCAAGCTTTCCCAGGAAACGAAGAATCTCAATAAGAAGCGTCAAATCATGAGAGTCTGAAGTACAGCAGACAAAATAGAATTGGCAGAGCTTTCAAAGTTGATTAATAGGCGTAAGGTATGCGATGTGAGAAGGTATAACATGGAGAGAATTGAACACGCTCTGAAAAACGGAGGAAACGTCAAAGCGGTGAAGAGGAAACTTGGGATAGGCAAAAAATGGATGTATGCACTAAGGGACAAATAAGGCAAAATAACTACCAATATGGATAGGATAGTTAAAATAGCGGAGGAGTTTTACATGAGATCTGTACAGTAGCCGGGATAACCGCGACTTTAATACTGTAAGAACAAGCAGTAACCCAGATGACACCCCACCAGTAATGATAGAAGAAGTCAGAAAAGCTTTCGAGAGCATGCAAAGAGGCAAAGCTGCTGTTGAGGATCAGGTAACATCAGATCTGATGAAAGATGGAGGACAGATTGTGTTAGAAAAACTAGCCACCCTGTTTTCAAGATGTCTCCTGACGGGAAGAGTACCAGAGTCTTGGAAAAACGCTAACATCATCTTAATACATAAGAAAGGAGATGACAAGGACTTGAAAAATTACAGGCCGATCAGCTTGCTCTCTGTAACATACAAACTATTTACAAAGGTAATTGCTAACAGAGTAAAGAAAACTTTAGAATTCAATCAACCAAAGGAAGAAGCAGGATTTCGAACAGGCTACTCGACAATTGACCACATTCATACTATCAATCAGGTAATAGATAAATGATCAGAATACAACCAACCACTATACATAGCTTATAGATTACGAGAAGGCGTTTGATTCAGTGGAAATATCAGCCGTCATGCAGACACTGCGGAATCAGGACGTCGATGAAATATATATAAACATCCTGGAAGAAATCTACAGATGTCAACTGCTACCATAGTGCTTCATAAAAAAAGCAAAAGAATACCAATCAAGATGGGTGTAAGGCAGAGGGAGACAATCTCCCCAATGCTGTTTACCGCGTGCTTACAGGAGGTTTTCAGAAGCCTAGAATGCGAACAGTTAGGGATAAGAGTTAATGGAGAGTACCTTAGTAACCTGCGCTTTGCCGATGACATTGCATTGCTGAGTAACTCCGGGGACGAATTGCAACTCATGATTATGGAGTTAGACTAGGAGAGCAGAAAGGTCGGCCTTAAAATTAATCTGCAAAAAACGAATGTACAACAACCTCGGAAAAGAGCAGCGCTTCGAGATAGGTAACAGTGCACTTCAAGTTGTAAAAGACTATGTATACTTAGGGCAGGTAATAACCGCGGAGCCAAACCACGAGATTGAAGTAACTAGAAAAATAAGAATGGGGTGGAGCACATTTGGCAAGCGCTCTCAAACTATGACAGGTAGATTGCCACTATCCCTCAAAAGGAAGGTATATAACAGCTGTATCTTGCCGGTGCTTAGCTACGGAGCAGAAACCTGGAGACTTACAAAGAGGGTTCAGCTTAAGTTGAGGACTACGCAGCGAACAATGGAAAGAAAAATGGTAGCTGTAACCTCAAGAGACAAGAATAGAGCAGAGTGGATTAGGGAACAAATGGGGGTTAAGAAAATCATAGCTGAAATCAAGCTGAGGAAATGGACATGGGCCGGGCATGTAGCGCGTAGAAAGGATAACCGCTGGTCATTAAGGGTAACTGACTGGATTCCCAGAGAAGGCAAGCGGGTTAGGGGGAGACAGAAGGTTGGGTGGACAGATGAGATTAAGAAGTTTTCGGGTATAAGTTGGCAGCAGCAAGCACAGGACCGGGTTAACTGGCGGAACATGGGAGAGGCCTTTCTCCTGCAGTGGACGTAGTCAGACTGATGGCGATGAGGATGATGATGTCCACATAACTGGTCAGATTACAAGTTTTATGCTGCAAGTTTTAGACGCACAGTTTGCTTAGCTAAAGACGAATATGATAGAAAACATCATGACTATCTCTTTAACCCTAAGAGCAAAAGTGTCCTGTTTAGGTTCCTCAAATCGCGTAAAATTCTGCCATCTCCAACGAATGGAGACTGTGAAATCATGTCACACGATGATATGAAACAATCTTTGGAAATCATAGCAAAAGAACTAGAGTGTCGATTCACACCAAGCAAGTTGTATCATCTAAGACCTCCCTTGGTAATAACGGATTTTACTTGAGTTACATTAGAAGAATTAGATCAGGTTGTTCAGAATTTACCCCCATCAGCTCCTGGTCCACACGGAATTACAGATGCCATGATAAAATGATTATTTAGATTATAGCCAAGTGACCTCCTGACTTCTGCAAATTATTTGTTAAGACGCCTGGATTTCATATAATTGTAAATTAGGAAAAATAATTCGGACAAAGAAAAAACAAGGTTTAGGCTGTAACATAGAAAACACGACGAATCTCCCTTACTTCTATGATGGTAAAGCTTCTTGAGAGGGTGCTTCATAAGAAAATGACAAACTGGAGGATAGAAACCAAAATATTAAACCCTAGTCAAATTGGGTTCAGAGAACACTGTTTGATGTGGCGTGCTCAAGCTGATTTAGAAAGCCCCTTCCATCTTGCTCGCAAAAGAAGGCAACATGCTCCTCTAGTGACTTTGGACATAGCCAAAGCATATGGCAGTGTGGAATTTTCACTGATATTGGAGATACTTCTAAGCCATGATTTTCCAAACTACATTATTGCGTGGCTGGGAGAATTTTTGAGGGCAAAAGAGTTTTATTACTTTAACAATGGCTGCACTTCGTCAAAATTTAAACAAACTCATGGAGTTCCCCAATCGGCTGTTTTGTCTCCAATATTATTCAAAATCCTAATGAGTTCAATCCCTTACAGCCAGGATGTGCATGCATACGTGTATGCTGATGACATTGATGCCTCAAGGACAGTCCTCACGCAAATTTCTCCACAGCCGAAGCTCTTAAAATTATTATGGGTACCTGGACATTGTGGGTTAGAAATAAATAAAATCGCGGACTCGTTAGCTCGAAGGGCATTAAATGGCTCAATACTTTCTGTGCCTCCTGGGCCGTCCAGTATAACGACGATAAAATATTAAAAATTTTCACTCAGGGCTGATGCAATAGAATCAGTAACACCATGCACTGAATTTAGACATTTGAAATATCAATGGAAATCCGACTGGTGTCATACTAGACAACCGGAAGTCATGCTAACAAGATTACGATGTCGTGTGCCCCTTTAAATCTATATTCACCTAAGGCTGGTCTGGAAATATCTCCCCTATGCAGCTTCTGTACAGATATAGAATCAATAGACAACTATTTTTATGTCATGTCACCGTTACAGACTACTAAGAAAACGTCTCCTTGTCATCCCATTTGCTAACCTTGGGCAGCCCTACACCATTGAGAATATACTCTCCTTTGGTGCTTCGGTTCTGGGCTACAACGACAGGAATGCCTTTGATGCTATTTGTAGTTATTTTCATGAGACAAAACGAATGTGCCTCTAAATTTCTATTTGTATTTGTTATTATAGTATTAACAGGCAAATTATAAACATCAATTTTAAACGTGTTTTAAATTACTGCAGTTCCGATTCAAATATATATTATTCTGTCTGGTCGAAATGGCAAAAAGGAATTATTGCAGCCTTTCTGTATTTATGTTACGCTTTATTCTTTTTCTGTTAGGATTACGTATCATTTGAAAGGCTTTAAATTTCATATGCTAAATTCTTGGTCAATCCCCCTGAGCGGGCAAGAGCCATAGTGGAGGCATCATCATCATCACCATCATCATCATCTACGTCATTATCATCATCATCCTGGTCCTGTACGGCTCGTCATTCAAACCGTGTATCAATGAACCCCAAAGACCTACTGATGACGTAACAGAGTGGGGGAGGGGCTGGGTATCGATCCCAGTATCTCTCGTCAGAGGTTCTACCAGGAGAACTGAAGCTTGCCATGTTCAAACCATACTCACCGATGACAGCGGCTGCCCTCAGTGATGCTCCAGGTAGGGCCTCAGCATATACTTGTGCAGCCGATTAAAAAAAAGTTTACCTATGATGGACAAGTACTACGGACAAACGCTGCATGCTTCTGGACGTCCTCTTAAAATACGTGGTGGTTTTTTATTTTTCTCATGACCATGCGCTCTCGATTCTCACGCCTCGGAGTCTCCACAGGATAAACATGGGAACAGCGCAGCCCATTCGTCAAAAACACTACCAAGCGTCGCCGTCTGAGCGCAAGATGATTGGCGAACAAATGCGTGATATGCTGCAGAAGGGTGTCATTCGAGAATCATCGAGTCCTTGGGCGGCTCCTGTGATTCTGGTCAAAAAAGAAGGTTGGTAGCTGGAGATTCTGTGTGGACTATCGCCGTCTGAACTCCATCACGAAGAGAGTAGTCTACCCTCTCCCACGCATTGATGACGCTCTAGACTGCCTCCATTCAGCATCCTACTTTTCGTCCATAGACTTACGCTCAGGCTACTGGCAAATACCTGTGAATCAGATGGAGAAAGAAAAGACGGCTTTCATTACTCCGGACGGACTACATGAATTCGACGTGATGCCCTTTGGTCTATGTAACGCGCCCGCTCCATTTGAAAGGTTAATGAACACCATTCTGCGCGGCCTAAAGTGGAACATCTGTATATGTTATCCTGACGAAGTTGTGATCTTCGGGCGTACAATCAGCGAGCATAACGAACAGGTAGAGATGGTTTTGGAATGTATTCGAAATGCTGGCTTGGTTCTTAATGCGAAGAAGTGTCGTTTCGAAGCCCCACAAACACTGGTGCTGGGACGCCTCGTCAACAAAGATGGCATCAGGCCCGACCTGAATAAGACATCGGCTGTTAGAGCTTTTAAACCACCTGGCTCAGTGAAGGAGCTTCGGGGCTTCTTGGGCCTCTGCTCGTAGTTTCGCCGATTTATTCCCACCTTTGCTGAAATTGCCTTACCCTTGAGGAGGAGGAGGAGGAATAAATGAGGAAGGACAGGGAGGTTAGCCAGTTCTCAGACCGGCTGGCTACCCTGTACTGGGGAAGGGGGTAAGGGGGATAAAAGATGAGAGAAAAGAGACGTTGTAAAAAAGAGAGAGAAGGTCATCAGACGATCCACGACGCTGTTTACAGTCTGTCTCTAAGACCACTTGCCCGCAGAAAGCGCAACAACGCTCTCAATGCCTTGCGTGCAGAGGACGGTCTCGGCCAGTGTCCTAATACCCTTTCTTCCGACAATTGGCGATTGTCTATTCTATCTAAAGCTTTTGACAGTTCTTTTCTTGGCACGCTGAAGCGGGGACACTCGCAGAGAAGATGGGAGAAAGTCTATGCGCAGCCACAGTTGTCACATGTCGGGCTTCTGGCCATTCCGATTCGAAACGAATAAGCATTCGTAAAGGCCACCCCAATCCACAGACGGCACAAAAGTGTCTCCTCTGCTCTGGTTATTCCTGATGGAAGACGGAGCTGTAGGTGTGGGTCCAAATTATGAAGGCGGACGTTGGTGAATGCCGGTGAATTCCACTGAGCGAGTGTCAGTTCTCGTGCAAGTGATCGAAGCCTTGTAGCGGCGTCCGTTCTTGATAATTGTATAGCTACACAAGGGGCATCGTCATGAGCAGTTCGGGCTGCTTCATCTGCACGGTCGTTTCCATCAATGCTGCAGTGGCCTGGTATCCATTGATATGCTATGTCATGTTGTTTCTCTATAGCCCGGTGATGGAGCAGTCGTATTTCAGCAATTAGCTGTTCGTTTGGTCCATGACGATATCGCGAGGCAATTCCCTGGAGAGCTGCTTTGGAGTCGGAGAATATTGACCATGTCTGTTGCGGTTCTTCAACTAGGAACTCCAGAGCGGCACGAATGGCGGTGAGTTCTGCCGCCTTGGATGATGTCAGATGCGAGGTCCTGAACTTTATCGTGATGGATTTCTCCGGAATTACCACTGCGCCGGTTGAACTTGTTGAAGTGACCGACCCATCCGTGTAAATGTGAATCCGTTCACTGTGTTTCTCATGCAGAAACAGTAATGTTGTTTGTTTTAGGGTCAAATTTGACAAATTTTTCTTCTTTTGCATTCCGGGGATGGTTATCAGGGCTTCCAGTGGATGTAGACACCACAATGGTAACGACGGTCTTGCTGCGTGCGTGAAGTTCGTGGGAATCACCGTGCGATGTGGGGCAATAATAGAGCAGAACGCAGAGAATGGCCTGGAAAGTGGAAGGGAGGCAAGGTGATGCGATTGAATCCGGGTGGCATGTCTTATGTGCGTTCTTAAAGCATCGACACGAATGTAGGTTGTGATAGGGTGTTCATGAGCGATTGCGACAGTCGCTGCTGAGGATGCGCATCTCGGCAGCCCGAGGCATATTCTCAGTGCTTGAGCTTGTAATGACTGGAGAACGTGAACGTTTGTTATGCGGGCCTTGCCAAGCACAGGTAGGCTGTAGCGCATGAAGCCAAGAAAAAGTGCAGCATACAGTTGAAGCATGGCTCGTACCGATGCACCCCATGATTTTCCCGCAAGAAACCTTAGGACGTGGGTGATCATGGTCAGTTTCTTCTTCAGGTAAGCGATATGAGGGCTCCAAGACAAATCACGATCTATTATTACTCCCAGGAAACGGTGAGTCTTTTGATAGCTAATTGTGTGTCCATTAATTCTGATGTGGTATGGCGTCATTGTCTTGCGCGTAAACGCAACTAGTGAGCATTTCTCATATGACAGCTCCAGTCCTCGTCCTTGAAGGTAGTTTGACGTCAGTGTAGCCGCTGTCTGAAGCCTGGCTCGTACGTGTAGACGCGTGACCCCTGATGCCCAGATGCAGATGTCGTCCGCGTATATCGACAGATGTACGGAGTGTGGCAGGACGTCAATGAGGCCGATGAGCGCAAGGTTGAAAAGTATGGGGCTTAGGACCCCACCTTGAGGTACGCCGCGATAAGTATGATGTTGCCTTGTTGCGTCATCTTCTGTCTGAACGAAGAAGGTTCTGTCTTTCAAATAGCTGTAGACCCATTGGTAAACGCAGCCTCCCAATCCAATGCTTCCCAAAGCGTCCAGGATGGTTTCATGTAATACATTGTCGTATGCAGCCTTAATATCCAAGAAAAGTGCCGCTGATAATCTCTTTAGGCTCTTCTGTTGTTGTACAGACGTGACAAGATCAACAACATTGTCTATGGAAGATCGTCCACGTCGAAAGCCGGTCAAAGCCTCGGGGTATATATTGTTATGTTCCAAGTACCACTCCAGGCGAGTCAGCACCATTCTCTCCATCACCTTTCCAAAACAGCTGGCAAGCGCGATGGGGCGATAGGAGGCCATGTCCAGAGGCGATTTGCCTGGTTTGAGCAGGGGAACAAGACGGCTGCACTTCCACGAAGGAGGAACCGAACCGTTGCTCCACGAGTCATTGTATACAGCTAGAAGGGCACGCCGAGCTGTTCGTCCTAGGTTAGCAAGGGCCATGTAAGTGACTCCATCGGGTCCAGGCGATGACGAGCGCTTGCATGCTGCCAATGCTGCCTGAAGCTCCTCTAGAGAAAACATATTGTCCATCCGAGTGTCTCTGGACACCGGCGCGTTTCGTAGGTTACTCATGTTGATCCCGGACCCCTTTTTTGCAACCCTGGCACAGAAGTCTTCCGCTACATCGATTTCACGCCGGCCTTGGTGGAGAGCAAGGCATCTGAACGGACAATTCTGTTGTGGCAATGCTCGTAGGCCGCGGATTATTCTCCATATTTGCGAAGGAGGTTTGTGGGGATCAAGCGACTCGCATAATGACTTCCATCGTTGCGACTGTAGTGCATTGATTCGACGTTGAATCTTCTTTTGTAGACGTCTCGCTTCCCTCAAGTCGTAGATGGATTTCGTGCGCCTATAACGTCGTTCGGCGCGACGACGGATTGCGCGAAGTCGCTCCAACTCCACCTCATATTTGCAAAAATCTGGCAAAGGTCCACAATTAAACGTTGCCTCTTGAATAGCGGCCTTCATTATACCTTCTAGGCTTTCAAGAGAGCCTTCTTGGTTTCTCTCGCATTGCTTCTCTGTGGATGATCTGTACTTTGACCAGTCTATCCGTGAAGTGGGCGCGATTTGCGACTTGCTTAGCCCCTTGATTTTTATATAGGTGGGGATGTGATCACTGCCATGCGTTTCATTGTCCGCAAACCACTGCACCTTGGTGTTCAGGCTACTCGACACAAAAGTTAGGTCGAGACAGCTACTATATGTCAGACCCCGTAAAAAACGTGGGAGCGCCGTCATTT